>CABHPP010129840.1:5736-26918 GCA_902168425.1 Peromyscus attwateri | reverse complement strand
ACGCATGTGAATTCCACTTGGTCTCATCCCACTGCACTGGGGACTTTCCCCTAAAATTATAGGTACATCAGGACTAAATGTATTCCGTTTGCTTTCCTAAGATGGAGTTAAGTGTGGTGGGTAGGAAAATATTGGGTGCAGCCTTCAGTGAAGAATGTAGTCTGAGGTGTCCTTTGACAATGTAAAAACTATACATCTTAGGGGGGCTGATTCCATCTTTCTTGTAACAGATAGCCTCAGTTGGCACTGTTGAGGTATTGCATCATGGACCCTGGAGCATGTCAGCCTCTGCTAACAGTGACTTTTCTCACTCAGTTGCTTAAACCACTGTCTCCACTACCATGGAGACAATAGAGAGTTTCAGGATTCGGTGAATGATTTTCTGTAGAACTGATGCTCTGGGCATAGGTTGAAGCTATATACTCAGAGCCTTACTGGAACATTCAGTAGCTGTGCTTAGAGTAAAGCAAACATTAGATTCTAGAAAGCACATTCGAGGGCTGAGGGTACACGATGCAGTGTAAACATGGCATTAAATGATGATCATCCCAGAGAAGCAGCCAGCCACCCACAGGCATGTCCAAAACTGCAACACATTCAAACCATGTCACCAATGAAGGGCGGAGAAGCAGGGATGTGACTTAGTGGGCGAGCATTGCCCTGGTGTGTGAGTCAGGCCCTGGGTTCAATCCCCAGCAACACACGGGAAAGGGGATGAAAAGAAGGAAGGGATGGAGGGAGAGGGGATAGAAGGAGAGAGAAGAAATCTAAGGCTGTAGTTGTGACCAAAATAGGCAATGGTAGAAGAGTCCTAGCACAGGGAAGCTTAGTATTCAATCACGGGTTATCATTTAGGGACTATATCAACATGTGGGAAGGTACCTGTGCACATCACTGTATCCAAGAGAAACAGGTGGTAGGTGCTGGCACTGGATGCCTTCTCCAGACTCTTTTACACAATGTCACAGTGTACCTTCTGATGACTGGTGCTAAGAGGATTCTTCTAAAAGCTGGGCTGTTTGTGTTTCTAAGGGGACCGGCTAGGTTTCTGGAGCACAAGGCTTGGAACATGGCACTGTTTTGGTACTCCAAAGGAACAGATGTAAACAACTGTGATCAGGCCATGGCAACACCATCCAAAGCCCAGCTCCCTGGAGGCCTGTGCCCATCAACAGCAATCCAGTCATCCTGGACAGCTGGTCCAGCGTAGTCCACATGCCATGTCTCCAAGGATTGGCCACTCCTCCTGGCTCTGTGTTTCCCCTCTTCAGCGACTTCCAGTTGGGTTTACAAAACTTAGTATCTTACATTTATTGTTAAGCTGATTCTCTGCCTATCTTGGTATCTGTCTCCCCTCTCTGCCCCCTTCTGTTGTTTCTGGTTGCCCTTTTGTTTCGTTGTTGTGTGTCTCAGGCTTGGAGTGCTCCTTTCTCTTTCTCCGATAAGCTCCCTGGCAGCCATGCCTGTGGGGAGGTAGTTAGTTTTCTGGCTGCTTTTTAAGTGGGCCTAAGCATTTCACACTGTCCCAGACTTGCTGAAAGGAGACATCAGGTCATGGGGTCCTTGCAGGACTCGGGCCATGCCATCATTTCCACCACCAGTCTGCATTGAGCAGATGTGATGTCTGTTGCTTGCTACCCTCGTCAGCCAGTGTCTAGATGGTAGAGCCCCAGGGGTGAGTCTCCTCTACCACATGTCAGGGGGTGTCTGGTGTCTGCTTCCCTCCAGCAGAGGACGCTGACAGGGGAAGCCATATGTGTCCCTCTTGGCTGCCGTCCTACCCCATCTTGAGAAGGTCTCCATTTCACGTCACCAATTGTCTGCCAGCTTGAATTGAAAGCCAGAGCCGTGCTGGGCCCTAGAATTTTTCGGATGTTTGGTGGGTGACACTTGTATCAGAAGAGTGCTGGGAAAGAGGCGAGAGGGTTGAAAAATGCCTCCCTTGGCTGGGAGGCAGGAAACCTAACTCTTGGGCTATTTGTGCCATACGGCTGTGGAAAAGTTGACACATTGCTCCATAATGCAACTTCTCTGCACAAAATGGGGATGGCTCTGTCAAGCAAAGCTTCTAAGGCCAGTGGGCAGGTTTAGGAAGTGTGTTCCACAGTACCTGGGCCCACAGTCTACCAGCTTCCTGTTCATAATCCAGCAGGATTTATTGATGGTGGCGTTGTATCCCTACCAGGCTAGAGGCTGTCTGCTGGCTGAAGCCCATTTCTCTTCTCTTGGCCCAAGCTCTCAAGCTCCTCAGAGAGCCAGTGTGTCCTTTCCTCCCAACAGCTTGCCAGGCGAGCAAATGGCAGGTCCTGAGTCCACAGGTGCACGGGGTGGAGCCCTGTCTGCTTAGAGAGCAACATCCCTGGGCACGAGCTGTTTCCAGCTCTGTACTCAGTACAGTGATTCACAATAAAGCAAACGAATCAAGCTTGTCATCAAGGGCTGTTTTCTGTCTGGCAAGTGTGTGTATCGAGGCCTGTGCCCAGGGCCCCTCAGAGAAACCTCTCTCTCCCTCAGTCTGCTCCACAGCCGGGGACAGCAGCCTAGATGTTGTCTGGCTCTGGAGGCAACAGCAGGTCTTATGACTGCACCTAATTTGGTCAGACACCAAGGAATGGGCTAGAAGTCCAAGGGATTGACACCCAGGAAGGAAGATTCTGCCCGGGTTCAGCAACACACGAAAGTCTCAAACAGGAAAGGACCATTTCTGAATATTGTGTAGGACAAGAGCACAAGGCACAGGGCATTGAAGTGGACTGCTGGCAAAAGCTTGGGGACCAGGCAGTGGCGAAGGGTGAAGAGGCTCCCTCAATTCTGGGTGGGTACCCTTGTCTGCCTGAAGCCGTGGCTTTTCCTTCCATGCCCTGGCAGGAGTGCCAGGGGTTTCCAATAAGCTCCTGAGGAAGGTCTCTTCTTCTGTAGATAATTCTCAAAGATTTCCCCCATAGAATCTCAGAATAGTCACCTTCAGCTAGGGCATGCTCACAAGATTGGGGAACCAGGTAGGTGCCAATGAAGCATTTTTTTTTTCCTGGAGCAATATTTTCAGGAGACACTCTCCTACTAGGGTAGTGGGGCTGGCTGTCAGCTTCGTGGCAGGCAAAGAGGATCACTCTGTTGCTAAGTGAATATGATCATTTAATATGTCACCCTTTGCTTTTGTTTTTTTAGTGTGGACTGAAATGAACATTTAAAATGCAAATCATAGGCCAAGGAGGTGGCTCGGCAGGTAAAGACAACTCGCCACCGAACGCGATGACCTGAGTTCAATCCCCAAAGCACACACGGTGAAAGGAAGAGAGAACCAGCTCATGCAAGCTGTTTTCTGACCACCACATGCAGGCCATGGCATATGTGTGCCTACACACACACACACACACACACACACACACACACACACACACACTCACTCACTCACTCACTAAAATAAATGGAATAAAAAGCCAAAATACCAATCACCCAAACAGCACCCTTTTGGAACAAGCCAACTTCAAGGCCAAGGATGAAGAAGGAAGTGCTTACCCACCAACCTACGGGAGGTGGGGTCTAGCGCATTTCCTCACATCCCATTGATTAAACTCTGTGAACCATATGGCCACACCCAAAGTCAACCGAGCAGGAACGTGACTCTTGCATGGCTGGTGCCACTTAACATGGCCACTAACAAAGCTAAAAGTGTGAGCCGCTGCAACAGTGTGTGAAGGGTGGTGGCAGATATGCGATATTCCACTTGGACCACACATTGTTCACTTAGGCAGCTTGTATATTCCCTGCCTGTGGCTGGGGAGCTTTCCCAAAATCTGCAATCTGCATAGAGCTTTAGGAGATGACAAGTCTTTCCTTCCTTTCTTCTTCTCTCCCTCTCTACCTCCCTCCCTTCTTTCCTCCCTTCCTCCCTCCCTCCCTCCCTTCTTTCCTGGTGGTATTTTATACACATATAAAATTTTCCACGTCAAGTTTTTAATAGTCCTGAGGATGAAACTTAGGACTCTGTGCTTTACCTCTGAGCTGCCTTCCCAAACCCTTTTTCCTTTCTTGTAGGACAGGGTCTCGCTATGCCTGGCCTTGAGTTTGTGATCCTGCTGCTTCAGCTTCCTGAATAGCTGAGATTAAAAACATTCTAATCTCCCCGCTCTTTCTGCCCCCTTAGGTGGTCTCCTTATACAGTTCAGATTGTTCTCAAATGTGTGGTCTTCCTGCCTCAGCCTCCTAAGTGCCAGGATTAGAGCCATGTACCAACACATCTGGTCATCTAAATCCGAGAGTTGAGCAGTTTCAGGTATTTAGGTATATAGTTGTATTCCTAGCTTCACCCTCTGTCTCTAGAGTCATTCCATCTTCTCAGATGGAAACCCTGCATTTATTAAATACTCCTCATCCCCTTCTGCCCCTGGAAACCACCACTGCACTTTCTGTCTCTATTAATTTGAGCACTCCAGAGAGCTGGCACAAGTGCCATTGCTCATACTGGCTCTGTGTCTGGCTTATTTCACTTAGCTCACTGTCTTAAAGATCCATTCACGTTACACAGTGTGTTCGAATTCCCTTCCTCTGGATGCAGGTCTGAACGCACTTACCAGTTGTGTTTATTCACTTGTCTGGTGCTAGACTCTTGGGTCGCTTTTACCATTTAGTTCCTATGAGCAATGCAACAGCAACTGTAGAGCGTACACATGTCTTCCAGTCTCTTCTCATGGGTGTATAGGCAGAGGCAGGGCCTCTGGAAGCCCATTAGTGCCATGTCTGGTGTTTTGAGAAGTTGAACGCTGTTTCTCACAGATTGGGGTCTTTCTTGCCTGTGTTCTATTGTGTGTTCTTGTTTGGTTTTGCTCTTTTGGGGGGCCCGCCACCCAGCTCCCAAATAAATCATACGCAGAGGCTTATTCTTAATTATAAGTGCCCGGCCTTAGCTTGGCTTGTTTCTTGCCAGCTTTCCTGAACTTAAATTAACCCATCTGTCTTTTGCTTCTGGACTTTTCCTGTTCTTTTACTTCTGTAAATCTTTCTCTTATTCCTACTCCGTGGCTGGTTGTGTAGCTGGGTGGCTGGCTCCTGGAGTCCTCCTCCTTCTCTTGCTCCTTGACCCATTCCTTTCAGATTTCTCTTTCTATATATTCTCTCTGCCTGCCAGCCCCACCTATCCTTTCTCCTGCCTTGCTATTGGCCATTCAGCTCTTTATTAGACCATCAGGTGTTTTAGACAGGCACAGTAACACAGATTCACAGAGTTAAACAAATGCAACATAAACAAAAGAACACACCTTAAAATACACCCTCAACAGTTGTTGGCAGGGCTTCTCCTCCTGATAGTGGGTTTGCTCATCACCACCTACCCAGTCTTTTTCTTCCCTTGGTTGGAAGAAGTATTACTGAGGCGTTTTTAGGTTTTCCAATCTATTTCTTTGGATTTTGCTTACCATTATAATTTATCTTTTATGTAAATTTCCATTATGGTATACGTCACCAGAGGGTCACTGCCAGCTAACAAGCTGGTTTAGAGTCCTCTGTAGGGGGACCCAGTTCTTCAAGACAGTAAAAAGTGTATTTTAACAAACAATGCTCCACTGGAGTCACTAGAATTTCCTTTACTCGGCAAACACAGGTCAACCCTGTGGTGTACATCTGCTTCCGTGTCTAATTCAAGAAGGCAGCTACTAACAATGAATAGAATAGTTGTTACTATGCGTCAGGGTGGAAGGGTGTGAGGACAGTCAAGCAATACTATGCTTTGGCCAGGCTTCTTCAAGCTCCTTGGCAACCCAGGAAGACTTTGGTACTCGGTTACACAAGACTTTTCTCTAGACGTGGCTGGAACTCCTCAGGCATTTCTTAGGCTGTGAGGCAGACTTAGCAGCCTAGGGACCTCTAGCCAACAAGCTACTAAATACTGAGCTTCAAACTCAGCCCAGGTAATGCTTCCTGACACCCTGTATGGACTCTTCGTCCCTACTGCCATTCCTGGCCCCTTGGAACAGGTAGGAATGGGTTGCAATGGCCTCTTCTGGGTTCAGCGTGGACATGTGGCTCAGAGTGGACATGTGGCTGAGTCCTGGCTGCTGTATCTAGGAGTAATCTTTCTTCTCTCACTGATGAATAGTGGCACACCAGTGAAAACAGCTATTCCTCCTCTTCTGCACACATCACTAGTGCCACCGCCGAGCAGATAAAGGAAGCCATACACACGTACGGGACAGGTGGGGGATGATGGGAGAGGAGCACCCGCGGTCTGGGGAATCAGATTGGGAATTGCCCTCCCTTAACATTCAGGTCAGTTGCCTCGGAAAGCCTGTTTATCCGTAAAAAGGCATTCCTTGGGAAAACGAAGATGATCTCGCAGCTTCTAAAGCAAAATGTACTCACTTTGTGGTCTCAAGTACACTTTCTTTTAGAACGGCAACTTCTGTGGGATGGTAAATGACAGACTGCAAACATGTCCTTCCTTGGCAGAGTCAAGTGAGATCAGCCCTCTCTCTGTCTCCAAAGGGTCTCTGACATTTCAGTCCGTGAAATCTGCAAGTCATGGAACCACTGATTCAACTGGAGAAAAACTGACTCCTGGACCAGGGTTCAGGACTGGTTTTCAGGCCACTCTCCGGTCTGGCCACCTTTTTCACGAAAGACTTGGGCCCTGACTCTTGTTATCATTCCATGTCTGCTTAGAAAGAAGAAAGAAAAAGAAGAGCCGGGTTCCCTAAGCCTTATCACTGTGTGTGCAAATGCGTGTGCATGCATACCTGGGTGCACATAGTTCAGTGAGCTTCATCATTATGTGTGCAATGTGTGTGCAAGTGTGCATGTGTATACACCTGTGTGCACATAGTTCAGAGAGCTTTATCATGTGTGCAATGTGTGTGCATGTGTGCATGTGTATACACCTGTGTGCACATAGTTCAGAGAGCCTTAAATTTTCCACAGAGGCTTTTGTGGGTGTCTCTCGCTTTCTCTGTGCATTGTCTTTCATTGGAATAACTCTTTCCTGCTTTTTACTCACCAATATATCTTGTTTGTTTTATTGCTCTCTTGATCTCTAATCGCCCCACAACATAAACAAAACAAAGCAACAACAACAAAACCTCAACTATTTGAACGTTGCTTGCAGATAACCATGCCACTGCACCGAAGAGGCAACCTTTAATATACATTTTCTTCCACAGCGAACTCTTCTTTATTTACAACTACAGCTGGAAATTGTGGGGCAGGGGTTGGGGGCTGAGGATGTATAACCAGGGCAGCTCTCCATGCTGATTTCAAAGCCAAATAGGTCTGAAATCATCGGTGTGAAGAAGGTGGCCACACCAAGGACTTGTGCTCACCAGGCTGAAAGTCAACAGAGCCGTGTTTCCCGGTGACTTGTTTTGACAGCATTCCTCTGCGCCCAGCCAGAAGAGGGGATGCTCGGTGTTCAGCTTCCTAGGTGTGACTCTCAGCAGAGAGATGGTCAGGAAATGGTGGGTGCCAGCTGTTTTCTCATATGCTTGATGGGCTCAGACTTGCCGGTGAGCAGATAAGTCTCTATGTAGTTCCAGGCTGGCCTGGAACTCAAAACTCTCCCAGCTGTCTCCTCCAAAGTGGGATTGGCAAGTGTTTCTCATTTGTTTGTTTTTTGGATTTTTTTGGTGCCATATTGAGACAAGAGGCGGTATGAGTGGGCCTGCATTGGCTCATGAGCTACTCATGTAGCACACGTGACCCCTCCCAACTGGAGGAAGGCCTCTCTGGTTGGGCCAAGGGGAAGAAGATACGGGGTGTGTGAACCCTTTCCTGGCTTAACCCATGATGCACTATAAACATTGAACCGTCTCAATGCAGATTACCTCAGTGTCCAGCTAATGTCCAGCCTCTGCCATGAGACCCCAAGTAGGCTACTGGGCAGGGTGACACTTTGGTGGTGTTCCTCCCTAGAAATCCCTCTCACTTCTGATTAACACTGTGACTCCGTTCACTCCTTGTCCTCACTTCCTTGTTCTTCTGGAATGTGAGACAACAGACTTGGAAGTCACTGGCTTGGGTGGCTTGGGTGACTGTTGATGGCCGGGCGCTGTAGCTCCCTGAGTTTAGGCTTGCCAAGAGCCAAGAACATCTCCCTTGTTCTCAAAAACAAAACAAAAACCAAACAATAGCAACCAGTAGCAAAACTGCACAGCACTTCCTTTGTGTAGCATCTGTTTAAGTTATCCAGGGCAGAGGGATGTGGGTAGAAACAAGACCCATCATGTGCTGGGCATTGTGGGCACATAGGTTTGAAAATGTACAAATAACATGAAACAGACAAATGTTGATAATTGTCTAAAATAAGATACTCTGATTAAATATTTCCTAGATGTACAGCAGACACTTTATTCTTTCTTTAAGCATGCTAGGTGCTTGGGAAGACAATATTTTAACTAAATACATAATTACTCACTTTTCCTTAGAGCTCCCTAAATGGATACCATCTCTCTGGTTTTCAGGCCCTTTCTCTTAACTAATAGATACTGAATTCTGAAGTTGATGGGAAAGATCAGTCTAGTTTGAATATGATAGGGAGGTGGCTAATGTTCCCCCTTTAGTTTTTGGAAACGGTCTCTCTATGTAACTCAGGCTAGCCTAGACGTGGTTGGCCTTGAACTGGTAGTCTTTCTGCCTTGGCCATCTAGGATGAGGGGAGTAGGGCACCACACTCTACCAACATAGGTCTAAAATGAAGTTCTCGTCTAGATCTAGACAGTGGCTCCAGAAGTACCTTCGCTGACATGGTTAATTGTGAAAAAGGAATTCCCGGCTGCCCAGGGAGCTTTTAAAAGGGCTGCTTAAAGAGAGGAAGAAAATTTTAAATAATTTGGTTATTTGGCACGGGGTGGAAAAGATACACACTATGAAAAAAAATACATCGTGAATTCTCAGACAATCTTCAGAAAAGAAAATATTGGGAAAGAATGTTTAGCTGCTATCTTAATATGTATACATACATGTTTTACCGAAAACCTGAGCTGAAAATTCGGAGTTGGAGGTAGATAAAGGAGTCCTTATCCTCTTTAAAAACCTCGCTGCCAACCCTCAAGAATGGCAGCCTCCCCCATGGAGGGTCAGGCATTTGTTTATTCATGGTTAAAGGAGGCCAAGAGAGGAGCCCTCACTGCTAGAGGTCTGCTGCTGCTAGTCAAGGCTCATTTGGGACTTTCCACAAGCGAACAGGACGGTGTTGAAGCTACTGAACAGGGTGCTCGCACCCCTGTGCGCTGGGGCACACCCCCTCACGTGTGGAGCCATCACCCCACACAGAGCTCTCACAGTGCTGCTGACAGACCTCTCTTAATTGGCTCCTCTCAGAGAAGAGTGTCTCCTTGAAGGTGAAAGGAGCTGTTTGCTCATTTCCAGGGTTTGGGGAAAAGGCTCTTGGTTCCTGGGCTTAAGGGTTACTCAATCGTCAGCCCAGCCCCAGATCTTTCTTCACCCTGATGGATAACACCATCAGGTTTCGGTGTTTCAGGGTCCCACTTGTTTTAGAATTGGAAGGAGCAAGACATTTACACGCTGCCGTAGCATCTAAATTTTATACTGAAGTGAGAAGCAATGTCAGTCATTTGTAGACAAAAAAACCCGCTTGTCTTTTTTATATTGAAACGAGTGAAACACCTTAAACTTGTCACCTAGTCGGAGCGCAGTTGAAAAGTTCCCCTTGGAGTATTAATTTGTACAACATGTAAGCTATTTTTGGCCAAAATTATGATATGCAGATTACTCAGTAGATTTGGAATTGATTGAGTTTGGATTTTTTTTTTTTTCAAAAAGCCAATCCACCCTACTTTGGGAGATAGTCTAAAGAAGCAAATTTAAAACAGATTTGAATTTTTGTTTTACTGTTAAAATGAACACAGAGTGATCTCTAGGATGATGTGGGAGAGAACACAAGTCATTTGGGAAGTTGAGTTATGACATGGTGATTTTAAAAGCCAGAGATGGGGATTGTTTGTACAAATAATTTCTGAAATTGAGATTTGTGGTGATATATTGTGTCCCCCAATATATTGTGCACCTTAATAAACTTATCTGGGGATCAGAGAACAGAACAGCCACTAGATTAGACATAGAGGCTAGACAGTGGTGCACATACACACCTTTAATCCTATCACTTGGGAGTCAGAGATCTGTCTGGATCTCTGTGAGTTCAAGGCCGCACTGGGAACAGATCCAGGTGTGGTGGCACATGCCTTTAATCCCAGCATTTGAGATCTCTTGTCTTTGCTTGTGAAAGACACATGCCTTTAATCCCAGGAAGTGATGGCAGGAAGCAGAAAGGTATATAAGGCCTGAGGACCAGGAACTAGAGGCTTTTAAGCTTTGAGGCTTTTAGCAGCAGTTCAACTGAGATCCATTCGGGTGAGGACTCAGAAGCTTTCAGTCTGAGGATTCATGGAAACAGGATCGAATGAGGAGTTGTCGAGGTGAGGTTAACTGTGGCTTGTTCTACTTCTCTGATCTTTCAGAATTTACCCCAGTACCTGGCTCCAGGGTTTTTTATTAATAAGACCATTCAGCAATTCATCTTACAGAGATTAAATGTGGGATTAAAATCATGGTTTTACCACTTCCCTTCAGTGGGACCATCCATATTGATGGAGATGCAGGCTTTAATCACATCAGGTAATCGCATCTTCTTGTATCCAGCAACATTCTATATGTGTTGCCCAGTTATCACTCTCTGTTACCTTTCAACGCGTGGACTCTATATAAATGGAATTTTCTTCCATGACATTTCACTCCCTCAAAATTAGTTCTTATTTTAATCTCAAAATAAAATGCTTACTTTTGTTATTTTGTGTTCAAAAGGTTTTAAAAGACTTTTGTGTTTACTTAACGTGTGTGTGTGTGTGTGTGTGTGTGTGTGTGTGTGTGACAGCACACATGTGGGGGCAAAGTATAACTTACAGGAATCAATTCTCTCCTTCCATCATGTTGGTCTTAGGGATCAAACTCAGGTAGCCAGGCTTGACTGAAAATGTCTTTCCCTGCTGGTTTCTTATTTGTAAAGTTTAAAACTATGAGCCAGATTATTTCTTAGTCTCATAGTTTGTCTGTGATTACGTTTCTGCTCCTCATCGTCTTACAGTACACGGTTTAGCCACCTCTGTGGGTGATGTCTGTCCAATATGCTCTTGTATGCCATTATCATCTAAGTCCTTAGGATGGTCTCTCCAACACCAGTTTTTGAAGCTGGAAATGTCATTGTCCTTTATCTTCCTATCAACCATGGATAGCACCAGGAAATGTTTTTTTTTGTTCTATCAATAATATGCACAACAAACAGGAATTGAAGTTCTATTCACTCATATCACATTAATTTGATTTTTGAAACATACCAATCTTGACAATATTCAAAGAAGGAGAAGAGCATACTACGCAATCTGATTGTCTTTGAGCCACAGACTGGCTTGTGAGTGCATTTGATGAAGCACTGGCTTGCTTTCTCGCTCATCCCCTGAGTAACCTGGCTTAGGGAGAAGCGGGGGCAGAGGGGCAGAGCCACATATCTTGCCAGGTTGAGTCAGGCCAGTGCAGCTGCTGGCTGGGCATGAACGTGGGCGGCCACCTGTGGCTCTCAGAACAGCTGTTTGGTAGAGGGCCAGACAAAGCCCATCATGGGCTGGAGGCAGGAGGCCAGTTGGGTGGCCAGTTCATTCTGGCATAGGCTGAAAGAACACCTGGTTCCACTCTGTGGACCTACCACAGAAGGTCAAAGAGTGTTCTCACTGGCGGCAACCTAATGGCCTAAGTTTTCCAGTCCCAGTGGTCCTGCTCTGACTGAAATAGAGAAAAACTCACCTTTCTTCCTTAAAATGTATACTGAAGCCAACCTGGGAATCGGTGTTCTAACTACGCTGAACTAGGTCAGCTAGGTCATTTGGGATGTTTGGAAAAGATGTGGGAGCTGTCAGGCAAGAGCAGGCTCCATGACTTACAGCAAGGCTTTCCAGGAAGGTGAATGTGCCCTGCAGACGGCTGTGGCAGACATCTTCTGTCCTAGACTGGCTCTGATCTCCTTTCCCACAAAGGCTAACTACACACTTACAAACCACTTTGGTCCCCAATAGCCATTTTGTCATCAGACATTGCATTTCCATCTTGAACATGAGCACCCACCACACCAGAGCTCATCTTTCTTGGACCCTGAGATCCTTCCTACTGTTTTCTAGGAATGAGGATCCTACTTCTGGTCTAGTGAATCAGTTTCTCGCTGACCTATGGGCATCCTCCCCAACTTCCCATCCCAGATATAGACAGCTCCCCTGCACCCCCAACCCTCCCCCACACCCCTGTGCCCAGGAAGCAGCAATCCTCTCACTGGCTCTGTGACTCCTAGCAACTAACTCAGTTGATGGTGATTGGCTGGTTGACAGTGTTGTCCTCTGGGTTCTGGTCTAACCTGTCCAATGAGAGAGCATATGTTAAGACCTAGCACAGGACATGAGTGGTACAGTTGCTAAGTCACTCTGAATCAGATGAAGGGGTGACTGATTGCTCTCACTCCTGGGGTGACTCTAGGCTGGCATTTCCTATTGCTCTCTTTGCTTGGGATTTCAGTGGCCCCAACAGCAATTTACTGTGTGCACAGTAGTGGGAACTCATAAGGTTGCCTGAACCTACAACTACACTTGCTGGGGCACAGGCTGGGTCTGTCCCTTCGTCTGCCTCCTGGCTGCCTGGAGTGAGCAGCTCTTTCCTCTACCAGGCCTTCCCAGCTTGTTGATTTCCCCAGACACAGGCCTGAAACCAGTGGGGGCAGCCAGTCATGGACTGAGACCAGGAGCCAAGAAAAGTCCTTCCTTCTTTTAAGTTGTTTCTTTTAGGTACTTTTACAGCTGACTAGCACCAGAGAGATCCAATTCAAGATCCGAGAGGATTAGTTTTCACAAGTAATAAGGACCAGACAATAAGATCTATCTGGTCAGACATGATTCTCTGTACCCTTGAGGTGAAAAACAATATTCAGGTTCCTCAGTGTTCAGAACCAATGACACCAGGCAGTACAGGGCCTTACATCATTTTGATAAGAACAGGACACTGGTGAAAACCAGCCTCCTTAGTTATGTAGGTCAAGGCTCTCAACAGGCAAAGGGAAGGCGTAAACCAAGAGTCAACACAGGTATAGTAGTGGCTTCCCTTACTTGCCAAGCCACAGCTCCCTTTCCAGCCTCAGACACTGTCTACGGGAGAAATGAAGGACATAGATATGTAAAGTAACCCTTTGAGAAAGAGAAGAGACAAGACCACTTCACTTCTGAGCTTGAGTCTTGAAATCTGAAGCACAAAACTCCTTTGAGCCACTGTTCTTTTGAAGCCCTGCGCTGGGTTATTCTAATGATTACATGAGTTCTCATGACACAAACTAAAATTCCAAGTGCAGATTATCTGCTTCTCTTTATCCAGGACCGATTCTGTGTCTGGACTGTGACCACTTATTGAGAATTGGAAATTCTCCTGGGCTAAGGTTTTTTTTTCCTCTCTCTGAATTACATTTCTTTTTCCTTCTTTTAAAAGAATTAATTGTATGTCAGCCATTCAAATTCACATTTTTGTTACCCAGGTCAGTATGTAACTTTGTTCTTAATTTACTTGGGCAAACACCCTGCCTTTTGGCCTATAATGGCTTAGGGGTTGGACCAGCGCTCCCTAGGGAGTAGGAGAATCTGCTGAGAGTCAGGGTAGCATCTTACAGATGCATCAGAAGGAAAGCAAGCATCCCACTGGATGCTTGAAAGTAAAGCACAAAAATAGATCTGTTACAGTCCCAGGAGTTTAAGTTAATGCACATTTCCTTCTTTGGTGTCTCTTCTCCCAACCCTAGCAGACTCGGGCTTTACAAATGCAGTGTGTGGTGAAGTGGCTGGTTCCCATAAGCTCTCCATTGATTGAATGTTTATAGTGTTATCACATTTGGGGCCCAGGAGAGCCTAGGGGAAACACTCTCCCAAGACTGTATAATCAGTTCATTTGGCTCAATCTTATCCATTGATTGATGACTGATTGATTGACTGGTTATTTTGAGACAGGGTCTTGATACATAGAAAAGGCTAGCTTCATGCCTCAACCCGCTAAGTGCTGTGATAACAGCTATATACTACCATGCCTGGCCCAATTAAATTTTAATGTGCAATATTGCATGTGTATGTATGGGACATGGGATGGTAGAGTAAAAACACCATCATGTTAAAAAATTCACATCTTCTTAGTTAACAGATGAGGTTATTATTAGGAAAACATTACACACGTTTCTGTATTATCGTCAGCCTAAGGAAATGTCTGAAGATGAAAAAGTGTGTCCACCATGTATCTCTGCACCCGATGGCCTCATCATAGAAAACTCCTTCAAAGCATGAGTTCACTGCTTAGTACTCTTTCCACAGGGAAGCATCTTGTGTCTTTAATAACACAAATAATTTTATTTTATTTTATTTTGATTTCTTGATTGATTTTTTGGGGGGGGGGTTTTCAAGACAGGGTTTCTCTGTCCTTAGCTTTGGAGCCTGTCCTGGACTAGCTCTGTAGCCCAGGCTGGCCTCGAACTCACAGAGATCCACCTGCCTCTGCCTCCCGAGTGCTGGGATTACTGGTGTGCGCCACCACCGCCCGGCTTTTCACAAATAATTTATAGGGGAGAAAAGAAAGGAGGAATAATGAGCACTGGATGAATGAAGGTGTGTGGCAGTGGCCATGGATTCCTATCTAGCTTTAGAAGAATGGGCTGCTGGGTGGCCCACTGGAAATCCTGCAGCCTGAGCGTTAACACACTCGACAGATGCGATGATGCGATACCTGAGGATGTGATAAGATTACCGTAAACACCTCCATCATAGCACTGCCTGGGCACACTTAGACTAGGGATGGTACCCGAAGGGACGGGCACTTTCTGCTTCAAGTTTAACACAAGCTTTTCAGGAAACAGACAATTTCATCTGCATCATTTTTACAAGCTGAAATTTTATTATTTACTGAATTATCTATGTTAAAAAAAAAATCTGTGCCTGGTATGAAATTTCACTCCATCAAGTGTTAAATGACTTTCATTTTCATTACAAGCAGGGAATGAATAAAGGACAGGTGTTAGGAAACATGGCAATAAATTAGAATATAATTTACAAAAGCAAAAAAGTAACAGTGTACCACATTAATACTGAGTATAAAATAATAAGCAACAACTAATCACAATAATACAAAGGTAATTTTGTTCTGTATTATTAAGGATACCTATGAGACATTCACTCAAATACATAAATGCCTAATGAAATGGACTATTGGGAAACCATACCTGTCTTCAGGGGTTTAATCACTTGGGTACGTTTAACGTTCTTTTTTGGGTAGGGCCTTTATACCAGTGGCGGACACTGCTCCCAGCCATGGGTACCTCTTGTACCCTAAGTAGTCAATATAGCTCACAACTTTTGGAGTGCCTGTCGGAGCAGGCCAGCCTCCACTGAGATCCTTCTGTTACCATGTAGAACAGAGATTCGTGCAGCCACAGGTGGCGGCAGCAGCATCATCGGTGTGGGAATGCGTTATGGAAGACGCTTTCTGTTTTGTTTAACCTGCTCATATTTAAATTCAGGGTCTCACGGAAAACACTGAATCCTGATACATCCACGCTTTGCTCCCCTGTGGAAGGCTACCCCCGGCAGGAGCCTGCCCTCAGTGCCTGCGGCGCACGTCCTGGAAGGAACACGGGCTGAGCTCTCCCCTCAGCAGCAGCCGAGGCAGGCTCTGCACAGTACCTGGGGGACAGCCCTTGTGATGTTAGCTTCCCAGTGAGGTAAATACAGCTTCTTACAGGTACTGTAAGAAGTCTCCTTGGAATAAAAGCATGAGCGAATATTTATGTTGGTAACAATCAGATCTGGACAGCAAGCCTATGTCTAAACTGCCCCAGGAATCACCGAGTCTTCCTTATTTCACCAGGGCACATTAGCACCAAGTTAACTGTCCCTTGAAAAGGACCAAGGGAATTCAAGTCTAGGCCAGGCTTCCATGGGCCTTCCTTTAATGGAATGGCTACATGATACTTGGGCTGGTCTTCTCGGGGCAGTTAGATGGAGGTCTTGGCAATAGTTTTTGTTTTATTAAAAGCCTCCTCTGGAAAACTTGGGAATGGTATTGAGAGAGAAGCAGGGAACAACGTTATGTGGCTGGTTACTCTGGAGTGCGGGGTAGCATCCCGGGCAGCTGCACACAGCAAGCCAGAAGCTGAGGAGGCTTTCGGTGACAGCGTGTTTCTTCTAAGGTCACCACATATGGGACCCACTGAAGTGTAATTTCAGAGCACAATGGTAGGTATAAGTGAGACATCCTCTTGAATGAAAAGTTTCTCTTTGTTACAAAGTAGCCATTTAGTTTGTGTTTCAGATGATGGTGTATGCATGGGGCACATATGTGCACATACGTGCACATATGTGAAGGACTAAGGAGGTGTGCTAGACACAAGCACAGTCACCAAAGACCTACTATAAGCTACAAGTGTTCAAGTACAAAGTATCAATATAAACAAGTACCCTTAAAAAAATCTAGCTGTAGAGTCTTTTGACGGCAAGTTGTGAAGCTTAAACACGGGAAGACCTAAGCTAGTCTCCTCAATTCAGTCAGAAGTGATCTTAGAACTTGACTTGCCCAGGAAACCAGGTTTCACATTTAATTGCCATTTAGAATATCCATAACCGTTACTTGGTTGGGTGACTATTAAACTTCTACTTTGTGATCTCCCTTCATGAGCTTTCCTTCTTTGGCTGTTATCCTTCCCTACTTTAAAACTCACAGAAATAGCACATTTATATGCAAGCACACTCATCTGTCCCCACATTCAGGAGCACCTGCGCGCGCGCACACACACACACACACACACACACACACACACACACACACACACGCTTACACACTTGCTCTCATATAAATAAATGCCCTTCTACCATATCAAAGAAAGGACATCTGGAACCCATTGTATTGTCAGCAAATTGCAAAAGGGCCCGCTTGGCTTTCCTAAGCCAGCCTGTCTTTTGCATGGCATCATCTCCATAAGCTTAGCATGCATGCAACAGTCCAACCGGGCAGAGCTGATCTGTGGCTGGTGGGGATGTAAACACTAAGGAGTCAGGTGACTCGAACAAGAAGTAAGGCATCCTGTGGGATGGCTGCGACGGGCCTGGTACTTCAGTCTCTGCCATACCCTAGGTCTGGCTTCGGCATGGAATGGAAATGGTTTTCTCTTAAAGTTTTAATGGAAATCTCAGCATCACTCGCACAATGGCAAGTTGGCCACAGTCTCTTAGCACTGAATTTATAGACTCGCACAGCTGCAGCGGATGGCTGCACGGCTTCAACCCAAGTCCCTCGCTGTTCAGTTTAATAGAGCTGTATACATGGCTCACAGCAGTGTTCAGAACAGGGGGTTAGTCCTAAGGAAATCAAGTGTGATAAAGAAAACTAATACAAACTTTCATTACTTTTGATTTATAACTGTTTCTTAAATTACAGTTCCAAGCCCATTTTATAATTTAAATTGTGCTGCTACTGTGGTGAGATAAAGTATAGGAAATATTTTAAGCTATGACTTCAGAATTCTGAATCTCCTCTACTTCCATAGTTGACCAAGTCATAATAACTACATTTTAAACAATCTTAAATACAAATGGATTCAGTGTCATTGCTAAGGCCATAATAAAAATTATCTTAATGGTCCAAGGAGGTAAACAGGCTATTAGATTTACTCGAAAGAACACAAACGTTCCACAGTAAGCGAGTCTCCCTGCGTTGTTTGGATCTCTCAAATCTGGCATTCCCTCCTAATACCGTGTCCAGCACTTTGGATCAATAAATCCCACTTCACAGAAGTTAAAATAATATTGAAATCCTGTCAGCTGGGGCTGACCAGTGGTTACATTTTCCACAGGGTAATGCTTTTGTAAGGACATCAATCCTCATCCTCTGGGTGGCTCTCTTTGATGGACGCATTTCCACGACGAAATGACAGGACTTGCTGGCTTTCCGTGGGTCAGTGTCCTTGGCAGGTCTTACAGCACATCTGTCTGAAGTATGCTCGACTGCAGAACTTGAACTTCAGCACCAGTGGGCAATAAGCCACTTTGTTCACATCTTTGCACTCTAACAAATAGAGGCAGAAATTGAAAACAATTAGAGTCACATAAACAAGCCGAGATGCCCGCCTGGTTAGCAAGGATCCCTCTGGCCAATCCACCTTCACTTGTACGTCCATGGGACATTTTATTTTGTTTCTGTTTTTAAGCACACTGTCTGGAACAGCCTACCAGAAACATTCTTTTGATATATTTTAACACAATTAAAAAAATGCAAGGCTTTTCTTCCAGACTTTTATAAGTGTGGTACATGCCCACTGTGTCTTGAAAGAATTACCATTTGTTGGGATGAGTGATCACTTTAGACATCTTAGAAACATGAGTCATTTTTCTTACAGTGCTTTTATTGCTTCTTTCTCAAGGGTTATTTTATTCAACATGTAAGGTTATCCAAAATCAAACATGAGTTGCATTGTTTGATACCAGAGTCCACATGTCTCACAGGACCTCTGCATGAAAAGGACTGTTAGCAGTGAGCTAGATTTAGCAACTCCACTGTACAGAGAGGAAAGCTGTGAGGGGCTGGCCTCAAAGAGCAGCAGTCTGTGGGCTACGGAAACATGGAGGAATGTCTTTTCTTAATTTGGAAGTGAGACATGGCCTTCTTTGCTCCCGTGGGTGTTTTCTCCTCGGTTCTAGAACTGCCACAGTGGGGTCTGCAGTTCCTGCAGCCAGAAGGTGAGTGAATGAGTCTTTCCCCATCCCCCACTGGGGCTGGTAGCTGTGGAGGACTGACCACGGGGCCCTTTGATTAATAGGAGCCACATCTTCCTCTTCCATCAATCCAACCCACTGCGGCAAAAATTGCCTCCTCTCTCATATTATGGTCATTTTATTTGGGGATTTTAAAATACTTGTCAACATAGTAATTACATTTTCTCGTTTCTCCACCTGATTATACTGAAGTGACATGAGAAAACCATTTACGGCAAGTCAGACTCATGTAGGCCTGGGTACAGTTCAATGTAACAATAACTTTTGTTGTTTGCTTGTTTAGTCCTGGCTTTGGAAATCTGCCCAAATTCCAAAGGTCCCCTGTATGTGATAAGCATGGGAAATTGAGCACAAAATAAGGGGAGCATTCCCAGCTCTTCTTAAAGAGTGAGGTCCAGTCTTAGGCTCTCACTTTAAATGCTCTTCCAGAAGTCTTCAAATTTGAAACAGGAACCCTCAAATCTTCTAGAAATACAAACTCTGCCAACCGTTTTGCCCCACTACTTAAGAGTTAATACAAAAGAGAACAACATTTAGATATATGATTGAAAATGTTATACTAGGGATCTTAAGTTTGGGTTGAAACATAGTGAGGAGGGGCATTACAACGTCTTGAAACTTTACACTAAAGAAGGAAAGCAGATGATAAACCCTCCGGTACATCTACTTCTGTGGAGTGGAGACAGTAAGTGTAGGAGATGGAGTTACTGCTATTGTCATTGGTAGGTACTTACTAATGGTCCTTCTTGCCTGATTTTGGAAAGGAAGCAAGAGGTTATATGCTACACTCAATGAAGATACAGTATTTCAATTACTACTAAGAAAATAACGCCCCAAAGACACAAATCAGTTTGGAGACCTAACAGAGAGCAATATTCTCTGGGTCACAACTTTATTGGAAGAATCACTACTCCATTTTTGGAAGAGTCACTGGATTGGGAAATCTGTGAGTAAATTCACAGACACTTTACCCTTAGATTTAGAGTTTATGAACCAATTTAAAAAATGCATAATGAATAAAATGGGATATTTGTAAATTCTTCTCTCTTTACCCACCCAGATATAAACAATGGAGGATTTTTCCATAGGTGGATGATGGACTCTGGATCTTCTTGTGCAAGCCGAGGCCCTGCATTGTACCCTGTCAGCAGGGAGTGAGAGGGGGGGTGGGTACTAGTCCAGGGTGTCCCTTTGAGCTTCTTAATACCCTTGCTAAGTTAGTTCTCAACTAACTTGCTTGGGAGCAGAAACTCATCAGTCCCTAGGAGCAGGATCAAGCTTAGCAAGGCAGGAGCTGATTATGAGTGAATACACAGTAAATCGGGGGTGAACTCTGGCTCTGCCGCTTCTAACATTCACGTGGCCTTTGTTAAACTACCTCAGCACTTTAGCTCAGAAATGAAATGCATGACAAGCCCTGCTCAATTGGCAAGGTATGTGTAAGGTAATGCATACAGTGGAAAACACTGGCCAAGGCATCCAGCTCAATAAGCACACAATTTGCTCCCTCTCATCAGCCTCTGACAGCAGCCATCATACATCATTTCTCAGAGATCAGTCAGATGAGCACCGGCTGCCAGAAAGGGCTACACGATTATGCAGAAAGCAAATTAACAGAGAGCTATTAAACATAGCAGGCAGACCACGGTGGGGCCAGCAGCCAAGAGCTAGGAAAGACCTGGGCAAGTGATGAGGATGGCCAAGACTCAGGATGCAGACCATGTTGAGACACCTAGGCTACTCAGGACATCATCCTTGTGTAAAGCTCCTAAGCAGGGCCAAGTGGACGATCCAGTTCCTACTCTTCGGTTTTGCCTTCTAGGAACGGTCATGACTAGAAATATCAGTTCATTATACATTTGGATTGATGAAAGTATATTCACCAAAGCTCAGCTACAACTAGGCTTTGTATTTGCTCAGTCTTTTAACTCCACAAAAGCTTAATTTAGTAACAGCATTAAAAAGTGTAATTTATCAATCACTTCCTTTATGTCAGGCATAACTTTAGGCAGTTTTATACCTTTATATTTAATCCTTTTAAGTATGTGAAATGTCAGCTTTACATAGACAGCTAAGCTTAAGCTCAAAAAGGTTTTGGAACCCATGCTGGGTTATAGAGCTAGTCACTACAAAGACTGAGGTCAAACCTCAGACTTGTCTGACTGCAAAGCCACTCTTGTTTTGGCAGCATTGTGAAATTTAAATGAAAATGTGTCTGCCTATGTAGGTCGGTATTCTAGCGGACAGTGGTAGATCTGCCTATGTAGGTCAGTATTCTAGTGGACAGTGGTAGATCTGCCTATGTAGGTCAGTATTCCAGCAGACAGTGGTAGATCTGCCTATGTAGATCAGTAT
>CABHPP010129839.1:0-54456 GCA_902168425.1 Peromyscus attwateri | reverse complement strand
TGGTAATGGAGCAGCTTGGATGTACTGGTAAGACAGGCTGAGCTACTGAATTCCACTTACTGTACATTACTGTCTTTTTTTTTTTTTTTTTTTTTTTACTGTAATGGTACCTTGCTTTTCCTCTGGCTAGAGTCATGCAATCCATCTTTCAAATTCTATCAGCTATCATGTTTTACATCTAAATTCTGAAAGCCCTTGTGATTAAAAATCAAAAAGCAGTGGCAAATAGCATTGAGCACTTTGTATATCAAGGACTAGTCCTTACAGTGTAGACACTTCAAAACATTCTCTCTCTCCCTCTCTCCCTCCCTCCTTCCTTCCTTTGCGTGTTCTCCAACATGTGCATGCACAAACACACCGTGAGACGTATATGGAAGTCACAGGACAACTTGAGGGAACTAGTTCTCTCTCTCCATCATGTGGACCCCAGGGATCAAACTCGGGTTATCAGGCTTTATGGCAAGTGTCTTGACCTGATAAGCCACCTCATCAATCCTACAATGCATACTTGTTTAATTCTCAAAGAAACTGTATGGTAGGCAAAGTGCTCTTACTACCGCACTTTACAGTGAAGGAACTACATCTTCAGACATCAGGCTCGCACAGAGGTGTGTGGAGGGCTGTGACGGAAGTAAAATTCTACCGCAGGTAGTGTGAGCACAGCGTTAACACTTCAAATGCCTGCAACACTGCCGGGTGCATCAGGCCCTTTGGAATTTACCCTCTCCACCTTGTTTCCTGTGTTTGATAATCCTCTCCCTAACCAGTTTCACGGTATAGAGAACTCTATGCTGTTGGTCAGTGGCTCAGCGGTCACTCTTAAGCTTCACCGAATACCCACAAGGCAAGGAAGCTGCAGCACTCTGGCTATGTGGTCAGATCAGCATCATTTCCAAGTGCCTCTTGATTGTACACCATTACCCCTTCATAACTGTAAACTCCTCAAGGTGAAAAACCAAACAAGCTTCCTCCATCATTGGCATTCAGCATTCAGAGGTACCATCCCAACATGGGTACAAAATCAGCAAGTGACTAACTTGCTCGTGTTCTCAGAGTCAGTTATTTAACAGGGGGAGGACTTTGGTTTCATACAGGGCTATATTCATTTTCAGCTGTGTAGTTCTGCCTCTAAAACACTCAGGAACTCTAGTAACAAAAAAGAGATGCTTATGTAGCAGAGAAGAAAACATGGAGAACTGTTGAAGATTTTTATGGGTTTCTTAGAAATAATCAATCTGGTGTGCTAAATACAAAGTCATCTTTCTATATTGTTTATCAATAACCTCAGTGTCTTCAGTCAGTTTCTAGACATGGAGTAAAATTTAGGGTTACAAATTTGTCACCTATTCCAAAGCAAATATATTTACAGATTACTGGAATAATGAATATGAACACCTTATAAAAGAAAACAGAGCATTAGTGTGAGTGTGAGTGAGTGAGTGAGTGAGTGAGTGTGTGTGTGTGTGTGTGTGTGTGTGTGTGTGTACATTCTTACTGTTTGTTACTACGTATGCCAGACTGGCTCATCTACAAGCTCCAGGGACTCCTGTAACCACCTGCCATCTCTGTGGCAGCACTTGGGTTCCAGATGCTCATGTTACTCATCTGGCTTTTAGGTGGGTCCTGGCTCCTCACACCTGTGCGTCCCTCACTGAGCCCCCCCCCCCCCCCAGCTCCCTGTTCTCCGTTAAAGAAGCTTTCCACAGGGCTGAGGGTGTGGCTCAGTGCTTAAAGTGCTTACTACACAAGCCTGAGGATCGAGCTTCACCCCCAACTGCATAACACTGGGGTGCAACAGTCCACATTTGTGATCATAACAGTAGGGAGGAGGAGATGGGGAACTTGGGACTAATAGCTGGCCAGTCTCGCCTAATCAATGAGGACCAGTGAGAGACTGTTTCAAAAAATAAGGTAAAAACAAGTGAGAAATACATCCAGTACCGACCTCTGGCCAAAGCATTCACACGTAAGCACACAGCTCCTTATCACGCATGCTAGGTCACCTGTGTACATAAGAATTGGCCTTGGAAGAAATCCTTGCAGGAGAGGACTTTATTTCTTTATTTATTAGGTTCTCTCCAGTCACACATTATTTTATTTTCATAAAAATAAGCTACCAAAAAGCATAGGTAACTTTCACTAGACATTTATATCGTGTAATAGTAAGTTAATATATGTTCATATTTTTCCAAATAAGTAGAAAAACTTTACAAGCTAACCCCCCAACCAACCTCTACCAAACCAGCCAACTTCCCACAAAACAATGACCTAGTTGAAACATAACTATAGAAACCTTCAAAGCGATTCCTCTACAATAGGATCACTTCAAGAATTATCCACAGATATTCTAAATACAAAATTCTGGTTTACTTAACCCTTTCAGCTTTTGGCATGATCTTACAACAAGAGAATAAGGGAATACTTACATCAGAATTCAGGGAGCTTAGAATTACTGCTGAAAGAAGTAGGATGGAGACTACAACAAAAACTGATCCTTGGTTTTACTCGACATGCTGGTTTCATGTCTGTTCTCTGTGCACTCACTCTCACACTGACCAATCAATTAGTAAGTCTATTTTATCTGTGGGCACCACGCAGGCCTTGTAGACGAGGATGAAAACCACAGCTGATCTTCAGGGAAATGGCTTTGGGACACTGTCACAACAGTACGGTGCACTCAGAACAAGCATCATGATTTCGAGTTAGGAAAATACACTGACTCGAAGAACTAAATTCAGGAGTGATTTCATCTGTTTTTTTCTCCTACTATGCTCTAGCCTCATATATGTATAATGGTTTAAAATAAGGGCCTTTGCTAAAGGAGACAAGTAATTTCAAACACAGTGATGTGTGGAATTTCCTCTCTTTAGATTTTAAAATACTTTTCATGTATTTTTTTTTCTTCTTTTCCCAGGGTCTCATGTAGCCAAGGCTGGCCTAGAATTCCTTTTACAGCCAAGGATGACTTTGAACTTTTTGCCTTCCTCTTGCCTTTGTCCCCCAAGGGCTGGGACTACAGGTGTACACCACCCTGTTGACTCACAAAGTACTAGGGATGAAACCTAGGGCTCTGCATCTACTGGACAAGCCCTCCACCAAGTGGGCTACATCTCCAGCCCTAATACTTCTCTTTTATATCAAATATAATTTTACCTATTTCCTACAAAGTTCTCACTATTCTTATTAGCAATTTCCTTTCAAACTTTTAAGGACATCCCATTTTAAATGTGTACAAGAAATAAAAGAAGCCTTCATGGAAAAAAAAAGTCTTAGATACCTGAAAAACTTCATTCCACCTGACCAGATTTTAGAATCAGAGAATTTATAAATACTATAGTGAAAACTTCTATTTGTCAAAAGAAACTGTTATGTTGGCAGCTGTCTTCCACTAACCATGGAGGGAGGGAGGGAGGGAGGGTCAAAACTTCTAGGGTTCCCCTGAAACCATCTGAGTTGATGCTGGAAGCTCAGGCATTCTGGAACAGCCTGGTGAAGGCTGGCTCTTATTAATGTACAATGGTAAGAGACCTAAGAACAAGAAAATAACCTGACTCTAGGGTTAAGGATGTTCAAGTAAGGGATAAAAATAGTAGAATACCTGCACAGAAAATACTGCTGGCAGATTTTTAAAGAGCCTGTAAATATCTGTAATCTTTAGTGAACTCACATTTTGTAGAACTATGGGAGTTTAAGCTCTGTCAAATTATCCCGAGTCAACCCTGGCACTAGGGACAAGAAAATAAAGAATAAACAGAAAACTGGCTTGTCAGGCTTTTACACGATTTCTTACAGCACCATGCAAGAGAAACTGGTCGGGTTTGTGATTCGCTCCAACAGGGAGGTGCTGAAAAGTAGAAAGTGTAACAGGATTATCTCTGTAAATCTGATCACTCACTGTGAATACAATTCAGAGAATGAGTCGCTTAGCAAAGTATTACTCAGATATGAGCTTCTCAGAAAAAAATGTGTGACAGTTGTACATGTTTAGGGTAAAGACCCGAAAGTCTTGATTTGTTTAGTGACAAGGACATATGCTCAGACAACCATCCTTAGATTTCACTGTGCCAACATCAGTG
The DNA here is from genome assembly GCA_902168425.1 of Peromyscus attwateri. Classification (NCBI taxonomy): domain Eukaryota; kingdom Metazoa; phylum Chordata; class Mammalia; order Rodentia; family Cricetidae; genus Peromyscus; species Peromyscus attwateri. The sequence goes on along the minus strand of CABHPP010129839.1, from coordinate 50,380 downwards.
TGTACTCACACACACCTGATGATTGCTACTTTATACTCAGGTTGTGTGATCTTGCCCACTGTTCCAAGGGCACAAACCTGGACAGCACATTACTGTTCTGAATACAGTGGTTAATCAGAGCCCGATGAGTAAACATTTGTATCTGTAAACATATCCAAACAACAATTCTAGAGAAAAGTACAGTATAAAATAAAAATGCAGCACCCCTGTTGAGTGCACTTAGAGATGGGCCTTCAGGACTAATGTACGTACTGGAAGAGTCGGTCTACGTGCCGGGACACGTGCTGGGCCCAGGGCAGTGCTACGCATCTCTAACTAGAAAACAGTTGTACAGGCTGCACTAAACTCATACAAATATTTTTCTTTAATAAATTAATCCTAGCTACTATAACTTTTTATTTTACAAGTTTATTTTTTATGTTTTGACTCTTTTGTAATCACAGCTAAAACCACAATGTACTATAGTTTTCTCCCTTAATCTCCTAATTTTTTTCTAATGATTTCACTTTTTCAACTGTCTTTTTAGAAATAAAGACATAAATATGTTAACCCAGTCTAACTCAGGGTCAGGGTCCTCAGTACCCTAGTCTCCACTTCCCCATCTTGTCCTACTGGGAGTCGACAGTGCTTTCTGGGATCACTGAGGCCCTGCCGCAGCTGCTTCTGGAGAGCTGTCCATCTCCAGGTACCCACAGTGGGCGACTTGGCTAACTTCTCTTCTACCACAGATCTGCCAACAGGAGGACTGCACGGTCCTTCTTTACAGACACCTTTTTTGGCACTGGGTAAACTGAGCTTGCTGAGGTCTATGAAAGCTGCTGCCATAGCCTCATCATGAATTTTGGGCTCTTTTTCTCCCACAGCTTCCTTTCCTCTTGCTGCTTCTTCATCTGTGCACTCCTGATCCAGTTCCAGTTACTCCACGTCCATCCATTCCTCAAGAGCATCCCTGTGACTGAGTACCGCCCCCACCCACACCTAGGGTTAAGGCGTTTGCCAGCTCCACCTCAGCCATGCGGATTTTCCCAACCTTCCTACCCTTGGCAAATCTTCTGAAGGAGGACTCCTCTTACTCATCTTCTAGATGTCACTTAGAACATGCTTTGGTGATGCCCAAACTAGGTTCTGGCAGTAAAGAGTGTTTCAATTTGACCAGAACTCCATGAGTCTGAGCACACGTCAGCAAATGAACTCTTGGTCATCTCCCAAGCCCCATACTGTCAACTTTTGTTAATTTCCTTGTCCCTAATAATGCCAGTGCTCTGTTAAAACTTTATTCTCTCTCTCCCCTCTCCCCCTACACTTTACTTTGTTCATATTCTCTCCACTTTCCTTCTCTCATCAAATCCCTTCTTCTCAACCATTCCTTGACTACTTTCATATGCTCAGGGAACAGAGACATGTGTGTGTGTGTGTGTGTGTGTGTGTGTGTGTGTGTGTGTGTGTATGTGTGTGTCTCACTGGATGGTAGTACTTTATTTGGGCAATGGTAACTTACCAGTGTATATACCACTAAGGACTATGACACTCCCTCTCTGGTGACTGCCTACAGCTCCCCAGGGAGGGATGGGGCCTTATGGGATCCTTCCCCATCGAGACAGAGTGCTAATGATATCTTGCATGAATCGTCACCGCTCTTGTGAGTCCAGGGGTGCAACAGCCATGACATGCCCAGAGGGGACTGTGGCACGGCACTGCTGATCCTCTGGCTCCTGCATTCTTTCTGCCTCCTCCCTGAACCTTGGAGGAGGTTGTGCAGATATCCTAATTAAAATTGAGCATCCAGCAGTCACTTATTTCCAGTACTTGGATCAGTTTTGAGTCTCTAATAAAGCAGAACTCTTAACAGCCACCAAAACTTCTTTCTTCACCATCAGAGCTCTGAGAGAATGGGGGTCCTGACAGGAGGGAATAACATCACTGACTGGCCTTCTATCTGCATAGTTCCTAATCACTTTGAACACTGTGTCTAGGGGAAGCAACGTGGTCTCTTCCTGACAACACTAACGGTGGCTTTTGTACACTTAGGGGCCACAATGAAAAACACAAAATGAGGTTAAATGAAACACAAGAGGAAATAATCCAGTCAAGAGACACAGTAAATACAAGATGTGTTAGGCAGCACAACATATTGTTCCACAGTAACTTTTAAATACAAGTAATGTACTCTAAAATAACAAGTGTAATTCATAATGTGTAAAACTGTCACAATGAAACATTTTCTATAATGAAAATGTGCTTATTTTAAATAGTATACTTATTACATAAAGTAGTAACATTATCATTCATTGTCCTTATCAGGACTTATGAACATAGCCAGGTCTGCTAGGTCACATCTATAATCCCAGCATTCAGGAGCAAAGGCAGGGGGATCTTCATGGCCATCCTGGACTACATAAGGAGTGGCTTATGCATAAGACTATAGATGCAGCCTGGGCTACAAAGAAAGACCCTGACTTGAATAACAAAAAAATTAGGTATGTCATTACAATTTTATAGTTTATGTTTTATACAATGACCAGTGCCAATGTCACATAAATACACAGTGCTGTGCTGGCTTGGACTTTCTGCTGGGAGGCAGTGGTGCTCGAGACTGAAGTCAGGCCCAGCGAACTCCAGCCTGTACTGAGGTTTTGGAAGTCTACAATCTCACCAGGTGACAGGAATTTTTTAGCTACATTACAATCTTAGAGGATTGCTGTTATATATATATATCTGTTTTATAATTTAAAGTATACATTTAATTCTTTTAAAATATACATTCATGCCGGGCGGTGGTGGTGCATGCCTTTAATCCCAGCACTAGGGAGGCAGAGGCAGGCGGATCTCTGTGAGTTCGAGGCCAGCCTGGGCTACCAAGTGAGTTCCAGGAAAGGCGCAAAACTACACAGAGAAACCCTGTCTCGAAAAACCAAAAAACAAAAAAAAAAAAAAAAAAAAGACATTCATGGTATAACTATAGATAGACACTGTGCAAACAATCTAGATAAAGTCTCAAATCTTTAAAAAAAATCTACACATTTATTAAATGAAATACAAATAATCTAGATACTAAAAAATATTTCTGTTCTAATTAAAATTTCAGCCAACAAAACTTCAAACTCCTTTGCTTCCCTCCAACCATTAAGTGATTTACCCAGAATTTAAGGAGTAAGGAATGTAAATTTTAGGCACAAAATCTAGGAGGCTGATTTTAGTATTTTACAGTGTCAAAAACAACACCGGTCACTGGAAACAAGTGTTTGAGGACAGGAACAGGGAGGCTGGGAGGCTGACAGAAGAAGTTACCTGGACGGATGTAACAAAGCCCACAGTGGAACAGTGTCCTCTGTACCAGCTATCATCCCATCAGAACGCTTCTGCAAAGCCCTCCCTAAGTTCTTCCACCCAGAATGGAGGTGAGCTGCCAGGTGCTGAACTGAACAACGGCACACACCAGTCACCACATCTGCCCAGTGACTGGTGACAGCAAACCAATCCAAACAGGTCAGGCACTAACACCGTCAGCTCATAAAGTTTAATATTACCTTCAAATCCAGAATTCAGAAGGTGCTCCCCCAGGTCACAACCAAACACTCTCTCTTTCAAGATTCCCCGCTGCTTCAGCTTCTGCTTTGTTGGGCGAGACTTCATGAATGTTCGTAAGAAAGTAATGAGCTTGCCGTGCTTTTTAGACACTAAAAGAACAAAAACAAAACCATGAATGTCTTAGCTGTGGCCAGGGGTGACATTTCGGTTAGCACGAAAAGAAACCAACCTTGATCGTTACCTTCCAGATAACCTGCTATAAACACACTTTATAACTGCGGCCAGCTGCCTGCCTGTCGATGCACTTTGTTCTCCCTAGCCTGGGCTCCTATCTGATGGACTGGACTGGACTCTGTGACCTTTACATCAAGCCCGCCTGGCAAACCAGCCAGCATGTCAGAGCATGCAAGAAGGAACTGAGTTTGGATCCATTGTCTTGCTTTGGAAATCTTCATAGTTAGAAAGGCTCGAAGGAGTATAACGGTAGGTTCCCATCCAGTCAGTTCTTTTTTCTTTTTCAGTATTGGAGAGGGAGCCCAGGCCCAGGCATGCTCATCAAGCACTCTGCCTTTACACTCTTTACACTGAAATGGTAAGTTGGTAAGTTGTGTGGACAGCTTTGAACTTGGTCTGTAGCACAGGCAGGCCTCAAACTTAAGATCTTCTTGCCTTAATTTCCCAATTAGTTAAGATAGGCCTGCATTATCAAGCCTGACTAAAATATTTCTCTTAACGGTGAGAAATTTCCACAGCATTTTTAAGTCATGGGTTACAACTGGAGGAAGAAACTGCCTTCCTTCTTCTTTTACCAAGAGGAACACCCTATGATGGCATAAAACATGGCAATCAACCTAATGACAACAAAAATACCACATTACCTAAACACATCAACTTCACTTTTTTGAAGATCGAGGCAAGAAATAAGGAAATGAGCATCTGGAGAAAATACTTCCACCGACTAATATATCAGGAATAAGGAAATGAGCATCTGGAGAAAATACTTCCACCGACTAATATATCAGAAAGACAACGGTGAAAGCACTGGAAACAAACACATCCCTGGAGTAGTGGTGTTGGCTAAGAAATGCAGCCTTCAGGGAGAGCTACTCTAAAAGACAACACACGCAAACCAATACCATAAGCTCAGAGATCAGGGGTTGGATGAAAGCCTCTTTCCCAAGGCCTTAATCCCCTACTATAGATTCTTCAGCAAATCTAAATCGTTATCTTCAGAACAGATGAAGACTACTGAGGGAGCTCTGTGCCTCCACAGCAACTCAGGGCCCGGATGACCCACTCTAGACCGGTCAGACACTGATCATCCATTTGTTTCTTCTCATGGGGAACACTATTTGCAGATGAAAGCATCTTTCCCACAGGCTGCAAGTGTCCTAAGTAAGCTTTCTTGAGACAGACTTCCTTTTCTATGCCCAGGAAAAGCCCTGGGCAAAGTGGAGCAAACAGTCACTCTACATTGTACAGGTTCAATGGGAGACACTGCTGTAGTCATCAAAAGTTTAAAATTTACTTACAAGGCAGTCACAATGCACACACCTTTAATTCCAGCACTCAGGAGGCAGAGGCAGGTGATCAATGACTGAGGCCAGCATTGTCTATCCAGAGAGTTCCAGACCAGCCAGTGCTACACAGTGAGCCTTGACTCAAAACAATTTTTTTTTTTTTACTTAGAATCATCAATATAATTTTGGTGTTACCTTAAATGTGCTAAACCTACAAAAATTAAAAACTTTTCTATCTGAAGTTCTTTGATGAAAAATTAAATGTCATGCTCTTAATTTCCCTAATATGTGGTCAGACATTTATAGTATATTGGTTAACTTTAGAGCCGGTGACACAAACTATAATAATAGGCTAGTGTATATTTATTTCCGTCTAGCTGCTAGTAATTTTATTAATTAATTTACACTTACTATTGTGTGTACGTGTTTGTACATATCACATTTAATTGTGTATATGCACATGTACAAAGCATGTGGAAGACAGAGGACAACCTTTGGGAGTCAGTTCTCTCCTTGTTGAGGCGGGTCTTTCTTACTGTTGCTGTCATACTTTATACTCCAAGCTAGCTAGTCCATGAGGTTCCAAGTGATTCTCCAGTCTCTGTCTATAGGAATACTGGACTCCAGATTCCAGACATGCACCACAACATCTGGCTTTTTAAAAATATTTTACATAAATTGAGTTAACAGGCTTGTGAGGCAAGTGCTTTTACAATGAGCCATATGGTCAACTTTTATCTCCAATTTTAGATGAGGACACCTGTTGGTTAAACGGCGTGCTGGCTGCCGCCCGCGGCGGCCATGCCTACGGAGGAGAGTGCTGAAGTCAGGAGCCATGGTTACCTTTTTAGAGCTTCATTGGGAGGGGGGAGGGGGGAACAGAGAGAGAGAGAGAGGGCAGACGGAAGGAAGGAGCAGAAAGGAAAGAGAGGGACGCACGGAGGGCCCACCTACTTTTTAGGCTGGGACGCCTGTCGCAGGCTGATGACGTAATTAAGGACAAAATCCTTACAACACCGAGGCACAAAGATGGTAAGTCAACATGCTAGGGTTAAATAATTAGAATTCAAAACTAGTCCATTTGCTAACACCCAAGCTCTTAGCAACTGTATGACACTCCCTAAATGAAGAGAGTAAGGGAATGGCAGATGTTTTTAGTGGCTAATAAGGAAATAGGTAGGACAAAGTAAACACCACTCGGGAGCAAAGGAACTCCAGGAGACAGGCTGGTCAGGGAGAACTGTTCCAGGAATATGTGTCAGAGCCAGAAGGTGTGAGAGCTAGTGAGGCAGCAAGTATTCAATGTGGTTACAAATGACAGGCCACAACAGAGTATGGGATTATGCCATGGGAACACAGTGACTAGCTTATACAATTTGAAACAAGTGATTACTTAAAACAAAACAAAACAAAAAACACCCAGTATGTATATGAGAAAGCCAAAAATGCACCAAGAAGGAGTTGGTTGAATAAATCATTTTACATTCATACACAATTATTGATGTGCACTGCTTTGCTCCTTTGGCTGTTTTGTTGTTGTTGTTGTTGTTGTTGTTTTTTGGGTTTTTTTTGTTGTTTTTTTTTTTTTTTTTAGACAAGGTCTCTCTATGTAGCCCTGGCTGGCCTAAAACTTGCTGTGTAAACCTTGAACTCAGAGATTCATCTACCTCTGCCTCCCAAGTGCTGGGATTAAAGGCATGCATTGCCACACACCCAGCCATTTTTAAAAATTTTTTAAAGCCTATCTACTGATATGGTATAATCTCTAAGATAAATTGAGTTTGAAAAGTAAGCTACAGAAGTTTACCATACAAAAACAATGAAGAATGTATGTATCTCTCACAAACACTAACAAATTCACACACATGCACATGAATATATATAAAGAATCTTTTAAGATTTATTTCTTTAAAGTAGATCTCTTTTTTTAAGGATTTATTTATTTTATGTGTATGTGTATGGGTATATGCATGCATGCATGCCTGGTGCGATGGATCCCCTGGAACTGGATCCATCTAGACAGTTGTGAGCTGTCATGTGGGTGCTGGGAATTGAACCAGGTCCTCTAGAGGAGCAGCCAGAGTGCTCTTAACCTCTGAGCCATCTCTCCAGCCCACTAAGATTTATTTTTATTATGCATATTTGTATGTATTCAAATGAACTCCTCAATAGCAGAAAGGGTCAAATATTCTTTTTTTTCCGTATTCCTTAGAAACATCATACCTAGAATTATCAATGGGAATTAGTTACAACAGAAATCACAACTAATTGATAATAATGAGATAAATGTACAATTATGATCCTTTAACCAAACTCGCAACACAATAAACTCCATCATTCAGAGAATATCCAGTGTTCAACTGGTCTTTCTAGGGCAGTAAGGTGGTTTTAACTGTGCTTCTTGGTTTGCTAACGTGGCTTTCTTTCCTGGGGAGGGTGATGAGTGTGCACATTATTTTTTTCTAAAACAGTGACACAAGGCCTAACTGATTAAAGCTGTAAGAAAAATGAAGACAGCAGAGACCGTCACTCGCAGTTCTCGGCCCCATCTGTACTGGAGGGTGCAGGGAAGCTGCCTGTGTGCACATCCTCCTTGCTCCTGTCACTGTCCAGAACCATTACATATCACAACATGACATCCAGTCCTGGGAGTGGGAGCTGGAGGGATGACTATTTACATCCCAGCCTAAGGCCTAAAATAACAGACATTCATGGTAATAAAGATCAATCACACTGGATTAGAAATTAGTTAAACAAAATAAAAATGTTCAAATTAATTGTCCTCTAGCAACAATTCCAAATTGTTCATTCATATTAGTTTTCTCACTTAACTCTTCTTCCCCATTTCTCACATACTAATCTGGTCAAAAGGAACTCACTTTGGACATAAGAAATGTCTCCCTCCCTGTCCAACGTTGCCAGTATACTCCCTTGAAAGGCAAAAACAAAGTAGTCTCAATTCTATTCTACACTTCTGCTGAGGACTGCAAAGTTTGGCTGTAGTGGTTAAGTGCTGACAAACCCATTCCTATGGAGAAACATAGTAATGCTGTAGAAGGGAGGCTGGAAGGGTCAAGGTCCACAAAACATGCTAGATTAGAGACAATCAAATAATAAAATGTGTAAGAAGTAAAGTATAAAATGATACCACTAAAGCAAATCACATTCTATACCCAAATTTCCTATTCCAGAATAAAATGAAACGTATCACAATACTAAATTCTTCCATGTTATTTAGCCAGGACAGATTTTCTAGTTGCAATCTTTTTATAAACCAGGCAAACCTACCAGACTGGTCTTCCTGGTAGTTACATGTTTTAGCAGTATGACTTAGTCTTGCCAACGTAAATCTTTATGATACCAATTACCAGTTTATGGGGAGATACTAAAGACAGCCACTTCTGTAGAGCGTGGTGAACCCTGATATGGAGGTTGGACACTGAGGTCTTTAATTACATGACAACAACTGCCACACAGTCTCAAAGTAGACTTGAGTTCTCACACTTCACTAGAGTTCTCTCAACCAGTTCTCACACAACCTTTTAGACTAACTTAGTACAAGACTAGGCTGGCTTAGTTTTATAGGGTGTAAAAGAAGCTGGTTTGTATCTAGTAAATGGCCCCAGCATTAAGTTTATTTGAACATTCATCATTTATAACATTTATAACAAACTCAGAATGTCAAGCAGGTAATATTTTGGGTAAAAACACCATGTGGAGATTTCCCTGCAAAATGAAGATATAATAAACTTGTTAAGTCTATATAAAGCATGTAATTCTTAAAATTCAGTGGTATTTTACACATTGTACTGGAAAGCCTACCTATGCTTTGTTCTCAAACACAGATTAGATAACCATCTGGCAGAAATTCAACAATGGTAATACAAGCATGGGCAACTACTACACGATATTTATGCTGTAGTAGAACAACCTCTTTCTACTTAGCATCCTAAGTCTTGACTGTGTCCTTTAAATATTTTTCCATTACATAAATATAAAAAGATTTTAATTTTTATTCAAAATTCTTTGTTTGCTTTTATTAAATACAGCACTATTTATATACACCATGGAACACTATAGTAAGGGTTTTTATCTAGACCACTACTAAGCTGCCTTAATGGGCTAATACAAAATTCTGTTTTTTAAAAGAAAACATAAAAGGTAAATTTTAAGGCCTGCCTTAGTCTGTGATCAACCTACCAGGGTCACATCGTTAAAGACTACTGACTCTCCCTCTTCCATCGGTTATCAAATGCCAATGGCGCCTCAGCCAGGGGTGGATTTCATACTCACCCTGCTCCCCACTGTGCTCTACAGTAGGCTTTTGTCTGGTTTGAGCTTGTGAAGATCTTGTGTCTGCTGTTACAAGTGCTGTAAGTTCCTATGTGCAACTACCTACTGGGTCCAGAAGACACTGTTTCCTTGAAGTTACCCACCAACTTTGGCTCTTACAAACTTTCCACTCCTTTTCTATGATCCTCAACTTTATGGGGAGGAATGTGACATTTGTGTCCCACTTGGGGGTGTTCTGTAATTGAATATGTGGTGTTTTCAGCAATTTTGTCTTATCATCAAGTACTGGAAGGCAGCCAAGAGTATTGCCAATAGCTTATAATGCTTAGTGTGGGATCTATGGAACCCCTTTGGCTAACAACCCGAGGAAAAGTAACCCTTCCTGGAACTGGGGGCTCTATTTGCTAGCATGTGGAATCAAGTTTGGGTGTTGTTCCCATATTGTACGACAACTCTATGAAAGCTCTCTTAGTTGGGTAATATGAACTGGAACCAATGGGGAGGAGGAGGAGTGGAAGGAGAAGACAATTCCTTCTTTCCCTACCCTCCAACTCCTCTTCCTGCTCCACCAAACAGGGGTTGCACATCAGATTTCTGCACATCAGATATTTACATTACAATTCATAACAGCAAATTACAGTTATGAAGTAGCAATGAAAATAATTTTAAGGTTGAGGGGTTACCACAACATGAAGAACTGTATTAAAAAGAGGAACTGTATTAAAGGGCTGCAGCATTAGGAAGGTTGAGAACCACTGAGTTAAAGTAACCAATTTCACGTATCCATCATCTAGGTTTTTTAAGCTTAGCATTTTGCCCTCTTACTTGCCCACATACATTTTTTCCCATTTTAAACTAGGGAATAAAGCGCTATAGATTGTTGAAGCAGTAGACTCTCCTTAAATCCTATTTTCTCTACACAGAAAACCTTCAGACTTAGTATGTTCCATCCTCACCTGCGCTTTGTACTGAAACTACATGTGTATGTCATCACAAACAATTCAGATGAGCATGTTGTGGTTTAGAATTTTAGGAATGAAATCATGACATCAAACTTTACATCATTATATAGTTTGAGATTTATTCCTGGCACTTGTATATTATTAACTTTTCACTGTATTAATCTTCCCTTTTTAAGTATATGCAACCATTTCTACTTGCGGTGTGCTACTGGCAGCTAGAGTTTTTCTTATTTTAATCAATGTTGCACTAAGTAACAACTTAGTAAGTGCCTCTGTGACACTGTGAGAGGCTTCCTCTGGCAGCCATGCTCAGAATCACTGGACACCAGAGTACTCTGCTGTCCGGCCTTACTGAAGTTCACCAATAAAACCTAAAATAAAAGTATGAAAGCCTCCTACTTAAACTTTACCAAAGTTGTCCCTAGAATGACAGTCCCTAGATAATTTACTAATATCATATTCCCACAGAATGTATCAGAGCCCATCCTTCACACCTATGTCTTATTTTGTTTATTTCTTTATCAACCTCATGAACACGATACTGTACTTGACTTTAATGTACTCATGATTGTTGGTTTAGTGAGCATTTAGCTTTACTGGTTGCTCCTTTTCCTCTTTAATGGAATAGTTTTTACTTTTTGTTTGATTGTATTTTCCTCACTGCTAGGTATTAATTTCTTATATAATCTGAAAAAAATCTGTCAGTTGAATATGTCACTCATAAAATCTTTACCATGTTTATAGCTTTCTTTTTATTGTACAAATTAAAGCATGTCTTTAGATATGGCATCTATACTTTATGGGATTTTTCTTTACCCCAAGTCATAAACATACTGCATGATTTCCCATATAAATATTCAGCACTTTACATTTTTATAGCTCTCTTTCATATGTATTGTCAATTACTCTATCACCTTTAACTAAATACTTCTTTGTCTACTAATCTGTAAAATTAATTGTTTTTGTGAAAAGATGTACACTGATTTGTGTAAGTCCACTCCCCATCAGTACCTTACTTTAGTTTTTTTCTAGTACTTAATGAAGACGAGTCCTTCCACTTATTTTGAACTCTTCAAAACTGCCCTGCATTTTCAGCCCTATAATTTAGAATCAACTTGTCAAGCTGCAGGGTGAAAACCTTTGGAAAGGTCATTGAAACTACATCTAATTATAGATTATTTTGAAGGAATTTAAACTTGTTGAACTACAACATTGAGTTTCCTCAGCTATGAACATAATGTTTCTCTCCCTTTATTGAAGATTCTTTTACATCCTTCAATTACTTTTTCTATGAAGGTCTTACCTATTTTCTGTTATAACTAGTCTTAGAAATGCTACTGTACATACTATCTTTTTCCTAAATTACACCCTCTAACAATCTCATTACTACTATGTAGAAAATTAACATAGTCTGCAATAGTGAGGTTCCTAAGGTTCCAAATTTGACCTGTAACTGCTAGCTATGTGACTGCGGATAAACTAACTATAATTCTTTATCTATAAAAACATTGAAAATAGTAACTATGTAATAGGGTTTTTGGTACAACTGAACAATTTAAAAGTCTGAAGCACTCACTGATGGACAGAAAACTCAACAAACACTATTACTTTTATTCAATAATTATGCTGACCCCCATTATTTTTTACTGATTCATTTATTTTTTTATTTATGTACGTGTGTGTGTGTGTGTGTGTGTGTGTGTGTGTGTGTGTGTGTGTGTCTATGTATATCATGTGTGTGCAGTTCTGGTGGAGGCCAGAAGAGGGAACCAGATGCCCCTAGAACTAGAGGTGCAAGTGGCTTTGAGCTGATGATGTAGGTGCAGGGAATCAAACTCAGGCCCTGTGCAAGAGCAGTACGAACTCTTACCTGCCAAGCCAACTCTCTAGCTCCAGTTTCTGTTACTATAATAATGTGACTGTAGACCCTTCTAGACTGACATATAAATAATCTAGATTTAATTCTTCCATTCCAGTCCTTTTATTTGTTTCTGTCTAGTTTAATTGGATCTTTAAAAAATGTTTATCTTAAATACAAGAAAGAGAAAGAAGGGTAAATAGTAAGGATGTCTAAAAAAGTCACTAGGAATCATATTAGTAGGTACCTACCTAAAAAAATAAATACCTGTAAGTCTGTATATAAATATACATACATAGTTTCAAGGAAATCTCTCATTTGGGTTGACAGTGCTCCCTCCAAAATCCAAAGACATCTAACAAAAATGCAAACCCCTGGCAAGGGAAGCCCTCTTTTGAACTGCTGGTCAGGGTTGTTCAAGAGACTCTCAAAATATTCTGTATACAGCTGTTGCCCCACAGAGGCAGAACATAAGTCCCTGTTGCTGAAGACACTATGCACTTCAAATGCAGGGCCCAGAGGCCTCTGAGCTGGAACTGACCTGAATGCTTCTTCATGAAGACTAGCTTTCATGGGACCAGAAGGTAACATGCAAGCTTCCAAAGGAGGGAGGCAACCCACAATTCCACCAGCTTTGACGCCAATGAAGCCCAACAACAACCAGCATGGCACGCTACTCCTCAGGGTACAGTAATGGCACACACACCCTGGCAGTAAACAACGGTCTCTATTGGACTGAAGACATGCCTGGTCTTGGAAACCTAGCCATCTAACCAGGGCTAGTGAAGTCGTGGGTCTTTGAGGAGACTCGACAACCGCCACTTCACTGAACCAGCACAATCCCTACCTACATTCTAAATGTTTATCCTTATACTACCAGATAAGCCTAGTGCTCACCCCACACCAGGGAAACTTTGCAACAGATCATAACTATTGGAGAAAACCACAAACAATCAAAATACAGAGCTGTGGAGCTCAGACCCAACCGATACGTCTCTAGTACGACTCCTGCACCCAAGGCAAGGATCACTGTACTGTGGAAGAGAAATGAAAAAAGAGAACATGAACTTGAAAGAGTGCAAGGGGGGGATGTGGTAGGGCTTGGAGGGAGGAAAGGGAAGGGGGAAATGATGTAATATTATAATCTCAAAAATAAAAGAAATAATGTTTTTAAATGTGTATATTGTTCCCGGCTTTAATCTGATTGTTTTTTGTATTTCACCATTAAGAATAACTTCGGGTCTTTTGGGTAGAAACCACAAATGTGAAGAGCTTCCCTGTTCCTAACTGATAAAAAGTATAAAGTAAACTGGTGATGACCTTTATCAGGTGATTTTTGTATCCACTAAGATGATCTTTTAGTTGTCTTTTTTTTTTAATTTTAAAATTTTGAAAGTGGTGAGTTAAATTCAAACCCCCTTTGAAAGTCTTGTATGACTTTTCATATCCTTTTCAGGTAAAGAGATTGATGAAGAGGAGTCAGAATTTCACAATGGCAACTGCAAGCCATGGCAAGTCCTTCTGCAGAAGTGGAACAGATATTAGAAGTGAAAATAAACACGAGGCCTGGTTTTTAGTAAAGAAAGACACACACACAGAGGGATTCCAGTGTGACAGCCTAGACGGTGACTTCTAAACATGAGGTTGCAGATGCACTAACAGCAAAGAACAGACCAGGATTTTCCTACATAGTCTTAAATAGTTCAAAGGGATACAGGCAAGAAATGTGAAAATTACCGTGTTTTTGGCATGTATTGCTGTATAACCTTAAAGGACCTTGGGAAAACAAAGAAGTAATAGTTTGAGTGAGCTTAGCACTTAAACAGGGTGTGGGGAGGAAATATTGATACAAATATTGAAACTTCCACTTGCAAATAAATGGACTCAAAAATTATGCTGTAAGTCACTTGAATATAGTTCTACAAATCTCTAAAGAACACTTTCTAGATGATTTGAGCAAGATTCTAACATGCAACTCAAATATTAAAGGAACTGAACTAAAGAAAAGCTTCTAGTAACTGAAATATAGAATTTCTGAAAACATTTTTCTCTTATACCATTGGAAAGTTGTCATATGAAGTTCTTAGGATGGATAATGTTGTAATTGACTCCTTTATATCATCATTTAGCCACTTACTAAAATTAGATAGGAGTTTGTGAGGTTTTAGGGGGTCGGATCTTGCCCTGCAGCCCAGCATGCTTTTAAACTCCAGATCCTCCTGCCTGAGCTCCTATGCGCTGGGGTTACAAGGTCAATTTCAGGAACATTCTACAAAACACAGTAAAGGACTTTCTTGCAGATTAAACACCAAGTTAAGCTTTTATTAAGGAATAAGGACATGCCCAAGATGTTCTACCCCTGACCCTATTCTTATCTCTCTATAAATGCTCTGGTGTATTTAGTGAGATAGCTATCCTTTCTCTGGCACTTTGCACAGCTCTGTTCCAGGTCCTACAAAGATAATACAAAGGAAAAGAAATCCTTAACCAGTTATAAAATAATTTCAGGATAACTAATATTCACTGAGTGCTTATTATGTGCCAGGACCTTAGAGATATGAATGAATTTAATTTCAGTTTGTATTAACATTGCATTCTAAATGAGTTACACGTATCTAAACACTATTACACTCTTAGAAGTTTATGTTCAAACAGAAATATTAAATAAAATGATTGCCTCCCCATTACATGCTATGTTAAGGGTTACAGGCACACCGGCATTTCTGCCTTTCTTCTTTTTACGTATCCAGCAATATATTATCAAGATAACCTAGCATCCACATTTCAAGCCTCTTCAGTTTATCTGGTACTATTCTTTACCTACATAGTTTGTATGCAGTTAAAAAAACAAAACAACAAAAAAGTTAGTCATTCTATTTGAATATTTTAAGACACATACTTGAGCCAATGATCTAGGAATTTAAAGCTTTTATAGCTTTTCAATACTAAGAGAAATACAGGTTGAGTAACACTTATCTAGACTGCTTGGTAGCAGAAATGCTTTAGATTTTAGATATTTTCAGACTTAGACACATCTATCTATGTCTGTCTATCTACCTGAATATATCTCTCTCCATGTATCTACGGAAAAAGAGGAGAGGGGACCAAGCCTAAATATAAAATTCATGTATATTCTACATGTGCCTTATATACAGTGGTCTGTGGGTGACTTTATGTAATGTTACAGTGTATTTACATTTTGACTGCAATTTGTCACATGAGGTCTGGTGTAGAATTTTTCACTGTGACATCATTTTGATGCAAACTGTTTTGAGTTCTAAGCACTTCAGATTAGGTATGTTCAACCCATGGTCTGACGAAGGGGAGCCCTTTGTTGGCTAGGCTAGTGAAGAAGTACTGGGCCAAGAGAATGAAGATGCAGTTTTGACGACGATTTTTGTTATATTACAAACAAGGAAATCTGTCAGTGTGAGTAAGACCGTAGTTTAATGGTGTAATAAAATGTTTCACTAGGCAGCACAAATCTCGATTTCAGTAAAAATACCCCCAAACATAAAATTCTTTGGGAAAACCGTCAAACAGCATAGAAAACCTCAAGTCTATGTAAAATATGTTTTAAATAATCTACTAGGAGTGTTATCTAAAATTTAATTGGAAAGCTCTGTTTTAAAGGGGGAGGGGTAGCCTAAGAACTTAATTTTAAAAAGTCACTATTAAGGTTATTGTTTAATGTCTAGTATATTAAGTTTAGTTCTTTTTAAATTATTTTGTTCCATGGATGTTTAAAATTAGAGAGAAGAATCTTTATATAACTAATTTATATAACATTCCTTTCTAGGACTTAGGCATAAAATTACGCCTATGGTTATGCTATATGACATTCTACTGATTATTTTGGTTTATTTGCTTCCAAGTTCTTAAACAACTATAAAATGACATTTATATTATGATTTTTGTTAGCCAATTTCATATACATTATAAAGATTAACTTTGGGCCTATGTTTCAAGAAGGAAGTTACTGTAGCAAAAGAAAAAATACAATAATTTTACCTACAAAATTCTGGGCTTCCACAGAAAGATGCTCAAAAGCCAAAATCCCAGTGTCTTCTGTAATTAGCTTCTGTTTTTGAAATCAGGATTACAACAGTTGTCCAGTCTCGGACTTCGCACCTCGATTCTCCAGACATATATTCAAAAGTTCTTTAGGTAAGCTGAGCTTCAGCTTTTAAAATGCTCTTGATGTTATTGTGGAACAAAAAGTACAGAATCACTCCTGCTCGATCTGTATCATTAATAATCGCGAAAGTAAGAAACAACTAATTCTGTAACTGATGCAGGTGACAGCTGCAAGAGGCTGCCAGAGAGAAACTATCTAGAGCCTGCACAGCTCTCACAGTGATGTCTGACATTCCAACCTCAAAGGGAGGAAACCAGGTATCCTAGGAATGCCTGTCCAGTCCTGCAGGCTAGATTTAAAATGGCACACTGGCAGTAATAACTCTCTGTAGAAAAAGAGAGAGAGAGAGAGAGAGAGAGAGAGAGAGAGAGAGAGAGAGAGAGAGAGAGAGAGAGAGAGAGAAAACTCTACTGACAGTTATATAACAGACTCTCATTTGCTGATGAGGGAGATGAGGAGCCATTTCAAAGTTAATGCTGACCTGAAAGCAAATCAATGCATTAAAGGCTCTGGAAAATAGGTCTGCAGTGAATTTAAAAAAAGAATCTTTTGGAGACAGAAGAAAGAAGAAGAGTTGACATGGAAAAAGCCAAGCAGAAACAGGCGACCAGCTTCCCCACACCTACCACAATGCACTCACATGGTGTGTCTAAAATACATGGATGCCTGACACCAAAGCAGCATCAGGCTGTGTGCTTCCCAGAGGATACAAAACACACAGACTTACAGCATGGAGCTTTTAACAACCTTGTTCCTTGGGCAAATGTCATGACATGAGATAAGGCTCTCAGTATCTCCTCTGCTTGTTTGATTTCTTCCAGGAAGCTATGACTCTTACTAGAAATGTCAGAGGCACAAATCTAGATTATGTGACTTTAGGTTGACATAAGTAAGCTGTATGTTTTTTCAGCTTGCAGACACTTGTGTTTTATTTTTAAATTTCAATAACAAACTAAAATATATATGAGTGGTTTTGTTCCTCAACTCTTTGCAAAAGCAAAGTGTGTTCTTTTTTTCTAATAACTTGGTGACTTTACCAACCCAGTTATATAAAAGACTATGACTAATTTCATTTCTAAAAGTGGAACAAAAGGAAGATTTGCATTTTACCAAAAGCAAGTAGGAGGAAACATGAGGTGGATGTAAATTTCTTGATGCTGAATGTATTTTAATACCAGAATGAGATATAATACACAGGTTTTTTTAAACCTGCTAAGAGGTTTAATAATATTTGGGTTCTTACTTTTACAAGATGACTTACAACTATTTGGCAAGTATGATTTCAGGAAGAAATGTGTTAATATGTACATTCTCATAAAAATTAAAGTATAATTTTAGGAATTCAGGTATATCAAAGGTAATACTATATGAACTTCTAGGAAACAAAAATTTTGGAAGCTTAAATTCAATGGCATGAAAATTCGCTTTCCTGGATACTATTTTTTCTTCTTTGATTCGATTCAAACATAAGCATCTTCCTATTTTACTGCCACTGTGGAGTCTATGAAGCTATGCAGGTTGGTGTGGAGCATTAGTATTCTCATAGGTGGGCTGGGGGAATTGTGGAGGCTTTAGAGGAAAAAGTGAAAGGGATGGGTTCTAAAAATATAGACATTTTGAGAGTCTGGAACTTATAATAAGGCAAAAGCTGGTCTTTGAAGTCAGACCCAGGGATTAGGATCCAGCCCCTCCTTACCTCAAAATTCCAAGGTTTTAGCAAATTACCTATTGAAATCTCACTTCCTTCATGATACAATGCAAGGACAATCCTAACAGCCACCACTTGGCTCACAAGAAATGACAGATGCCAAAGGCTCTGTGTCATTTTCCCATTACAATTTCTCTTTCCCTTTTTCTGAAAACTTCGGTAATCTTCCCTTGGTCCATGACTGACCAAGAATCTGCCTCAGCTTTTTAGACCTTGTTTAGTCCAATTTGGCCACATAACTCCATGGGAGACCCCAGCTAAAAGGAGGGTACAGACAAATTCAGGATGGCTTCTACTTTTCCCTCCTGCAATTTTCTACCTAATTTTAGATTTCTGCTCTCTTCTACTAAATACAAAACAATATTATCCAGTACTCAGAAGGAGATAAAGTTGTGCTTTCAGATCTTTTGACTGAGCGACAGATGCAAAGTTGACTGTGAGAAAGAACTCTAAATTCTGAAACTCTGCACCTAATATTTTGAAAATTACAATACTGATTACAATTTAAGCGACGGTAGGTCAATTTTGAAAAGAAAAAATAACTGGGCTGCTTTGTGATTTAGAAAAAATACTTATCTCCATATCATGCTTGTGAAATAGTGTAATGAAAACACTTCATTACCAAGCACCACATGAGCACAGCCTAGCCATGCGTTCTCTGGGAATGCACAGTCCTCCGGGAGGGAGACAGCTGTCCTTCTGGAGGGCAGTGCTGGAAGGGGCAGACTGCTGGCAGGAAAGGGACAGAAGGGGCTGAATGCCTTATGCTAACCAAAGCAGCCTTTCCAGAGCCTGCTCAAGTCTTCAGGAAATCAGCGCTGCTCATTTTCCATCGATCAAGCACTGAAATAGTATTAGCCCACAAGAAACATTTACACACACACACACACACACACACACACACACACACACACACACACACCTAATAATGAAAACCTCTATTACATTAACTCATTAATCTAGAAGGCATTACCAACTAAGCTGACCAGAAACAGCAGAAAAATAAATGTTTACTAAAACTCTCTGGGAAAATAATACCTGTGCAGGTAAAATTTTACTTTAAGAAGTCATCACATCTCTACAAACAAGACAAATATTAATGTTATCATTCCATTTCCAGATAAATACTGAATCACAACTCACTTAAGAACCAAGGTAACATGTGCTCAAATATGATCTAAAAATAGCTCCAAGGAATTAGTCCAAAAGAAGTTTGAATGAAATATTGAATGACAGACTGAAATCTCCTTACCTCTTGCTGTGGTGCAAGTTTTAGGATCAGTATTTAAAATTACTCCGTGACTGTATTTAGCAGTAGAGTCGGCAGGAGTGAGAGCTGTGCATTCAGTGCAGCAGCTTAAGAATACAGCATAATCACACCAGCTCAGATCTTATCCAGCACGTGAGCGCTCCTGGTCAGGTCTCCACCACACTTGGAGGTGCCAGCTGTTTCCAGGTCCCCCTCTCAGAAGCACTTGGCCCAGATTTCAGGCCTGTTTGAGCCAGCCTCTGTGAGAACTCTGCATCAGGAGTTTAATCCTCCACTCTCAGCCTGTGCAGCTTGGCCACACCACAGGAACGCCCCAACTTCAGCTCACACTTGCAGAACAGGCTTCACCAGCAGGCTCCACCCATCAGCCTCCCACAGGTGAGCACTTCCTGTTCAGAGAGCAGCCCTAGGAAACTGCCATTTAACTGTGCCCTCCATGCCTTGCCAGTTCCTTACTATTCGGTTACTTGTATTTGCTAAGTGGGTGGGGGCCGTGTATCTGACAAAACGAGGCAGGTCAGGCCAAAGAAAAGTAAGTAGTCAAGTAGGAAGGATTGCTAGCGAAAGGCTGAGTCATAAAACCCACTGCAACAGGCAAGGGAACAAATCTTTCGGTATCTTCGCTGACACTAAGTTGTGACTGTATGCTACTGACAAGTTCTAAAATGCATCCATTTACACAGGCTCTGTATGAAAAATTCTGAGAATGACAGTTATTCGTCAGGGAAAAAAACGTTTGCTCAGAACGGAAAATCCAAAGCTTCCAAAAGGAACTTTCATTGCACAGGTGTGAGGCTAACTTCACCTGTCCAAGTACTTCCTGTCCTCTACCAGAAACGTTCACCAGCAAAGGAGGCAGTCCTCAGCACCTCTACCAGAGGAGCATTCAACCAGCCCCAGCTTGTGACTATTAAAACATAATCATTAGCTAGCTACATAAACACTACACACTGAAAAGAATCTTCA
The DNA here is from genome assembly GCA_902168425.1 of Peromyscus attwateri. NCBI lineage: Eukaryota > Metazoa > Chordata > Mammalia > Rodentia > Cricetidae > Peromyscus > Peromyscus attwateri. The sequence goes on along the minus strand of CABHPP010129839.1, from coordinate 30,137 downwards.
CTTACCCTACATTATCACCACTGAGCTGGATTTTTTTTTTTTTTTTTTACTAAATGGGAAAACACTGACATATCTTTCTGTTCCAATTGAGGTTTTACTAATTCCAGTGTGAAGTTCGCCATCAGATATTGTTTTCTTCAACAAAATCATTATATTGTACCAGACACAATTCTAAGAACTTACTAAGTCTTCATCCTAACTGAATAACGCTGATAGATACTGTTATCTGATCTTACAGATGGGCAGAGAGGCCGAGCAGCATGCCAAGGCTGCAGAGCTATGAGGCGGCAGAGACAATGCTCACAGAGGATTTACATTCACCATGCGAGACTGTCAGTTACATTTACTCTCTCCTCCTTTTTTGAACATAGCTCTGAATATAAAATTGTTGCTAAATGGCAAGCCACAGTAAGGAAAGCAATGCATTAATTTGATTTGAAAATACAAAAGGACACAGAATCTCAAGTGTGGCAGGAACAAAGCAAGTTAATTTCCCACTAGTGGAACAGCTGTGGACTTGAGGGTTTTGTTGAACAGGATGTAAGGCTCCTAAAATGTATTCATGACAGGGAAGGCAAACCCATTCTTCAATTTCAAATTAAACACACCTCCCTCCCCCACCCCCCATCCTTTCTTTGCTCAATAGAAACCCAAGCAGAGGAGGGCAAGGGTAAGAGGAGAGAAAGAAGGGAAAAGAACAAAGGTGGCTGCTGGGACTCCGCTGGTAGAGTGTCTTCACACAGGCATGAATGCTCGATCCCCAGCACCCAGACAGAAGGCCCGGTGTGGTGGAAGATGTCTATAATCCTGACACCGACACCAGGGAGGAAGAGACAGGCAGATACCTGGTGCTCACTGGCCAAACAGTCTTGCTGAACTGGTTAGCTCCAAGTTCAGTGAGAAACTGTCTCAAAAAAGAAGAGTGATTGAGAAAGCATTCCACTTCAACCTCTGCACTCCACATGCATGCAAGGGTGTGCACACACCCACACAAAAGTCTACACACACACACACACACACACACACACACACACACACACACACGCCCTCAATACAAACACAAAGAATAAAGGAGGGAAGAGAAGAAAAACATAGTATGTAGAAAAGCCTTAATCCCAGCACTTGGGAGGCAGAGGCAGGCGGATCTCAGTGAGTTCGAGGCCAGACTGGTCTACAGAGCGAGATCCAGGACAGGCACCAAAACTACACAGAGAAACCCTGTCTCAAACAACAACAACAACAACAACAAAAAGAAAAGCTACTTTACCTAGTACGATCCACAGGGCCCTTGTTTTACCGAAAACATTAACAGGTATGAATAAGTAAATTCACAGAAGTTTATGTAGATGTGAGAGAATTGCACAATTAGCAACAGCAACTCTCATGTTAAAACCAAAGACAGGCCGGGCCGAGGTGGCGCATGCGTTTAGTCCCAGCACTTGGGAGGCAGAGCCAGGTGGATCTCTGTGAGTTCGAGGCCAGCCTGGTCTACAGAGAGAAATCCAGGACAGGCACCAAAACTACACAGAGAAACCCTGTCTGGAAAAACAAAACAAAAAAACAACAAAAAACAAGGACTGTTATCTGTGCCCAGTGTAAATAGACAAGAAAGTGTATGCAAAAACTGGCAGATCTGGGTGTAAAGTCTACACTCTGGTTAACTGTACTGGGATAATGTCAGTTTCCTACTTTTGATTATGCACTACATAGCTAGTTATGTAAGATGAGGCAACTCGGAGGAGGAGTGACAAGTACAGGGACCTCTCTGTGCTATTTCTGCAACTTCTTCTAAGACATTATTTCAAAATGAGAAATCTGAAGTCCCTCTAACTGAAAAACGCACTGCATTGTGTCAACTATTGATTACTATGGCAGAGGGGAAGTCACTTGTCCCTTTCCCCTCATATCTAACAAAATGTTTAGAACTATCTATCTGTGACAAATGGAATAGGATGTGCCTTGGTGTGTGTAGGAGGCACAAGAGAATTCACTGGGGAGACAACTGGCTATATTCTTAACTTTCTAGTATAAAAATTACTGGAATAATTCAAAACTTTCACAGTGTGTCTGCAAATTCTTTGAATCAAAACAGTTTTTAACACTCCCATGTTCCACATATCGGCCAAAGCTACCATCAACCTCCTGCCTGGTCACCTCAATAGCCATTGTGAGTCTCTTTTCTTTTACCCCTAAGTCAGCTACCAAAATTATCCTTTTAGCAAAGTACATTAGATCACACAACTGTTCTGCTCATAATCTTCTTTACTTTCCTAAGTAACAGTGAAAACCCCACAGCAGCACCTAGGCCCAGAGGATGTGATGGCCTCCTCTCCCCTTCTGACCTAAACCCTCCATCCTCTCTCCCTTGGCCTTCCTGAAGGCCTGTTTACAGGTTAGGATCTACACAGCTTTATGTCTTAATACTCCCTTCAAGTCTTCGCTCGTAAGTGATGCTCTAACAGTCCCTTCCCTGAACACCACTCTCCTGAAACCTCAACCCCATATGAACCAGGCGCTCAGCCTCTGAACCCCGCTCAGCTGTATTTTTCTCCACAGAACTTACCTACTATACCATATAGTTCACTGATTTATTCACCACCGCCCCCTCTCATGGCTCCCTCTCAGTTCCCCCAAGATTGAAATTCCATCTGTTGTATTCTATTTCAGCTACAGCATGTATTATGCACCCAATTACTTACTGATCAGGGGACTGAGGTGTTATTGTTTCTCAATGGCAAGGCACTTGGCCTAGCAGGAATGAGGACCAGGGTCAGATCTCTAACACCACACAAGATAATAAAAAAGAAAATTGATTAATGAATGAAACTAATACTTGAAATTATTTCTTAAAATGGCAAAGATTAATTAGGATAGACAAATGTGGCTAGGGGCCTATTCCTAACACAGTTTTAAGGGGATGTGAGATGTTAGGAAACATTTTTGATGCCTCTAATGGAAACAGCTCTTGTTCATAGTTAGAAGTCAAAAACTGTTTTCAAGTATGTATCAGGCACAAAGGATGCAAAATTGCATAAAATGGGAGAAAGGTGAAGGAAAGAGAAAAGCCACCACAAGTTCTCATCTAGAGTTCTCTTCCTGATGAAGCATAAGAAAATATTATCTTAACAATCTTTACAATGTATTCAGAGAGAAAACTGACTCAGGCATTCTAACTCTCCCCTGACTCCTCCATCAAAGATACTGATTTTATCACCTAATTCTTCTTTTTAAAATTGATTATCATTTTAACTCTATTACTGTGATGAGTATTTTGCCTACATGTATGCATACATACTCTTTGTATGTTTGGTGCCCACAAAGGCCAGAAGAAGCATCAGATCCCCCTGGAACAGGATTACATAGGATTGGGAAACAACATGTGGTTACTAGGAATTGAACCCGAGCCTTCTGGAAGAGCAGCAACTGCTTTTGACCACTGAGCCCAAACCTGACTCTTAAAGTACCAGCCTCATGTATGTTTATGCTCAGCAGGAAGAATATTTAAGACAACATTCCAAATAGGATAAGGAAAAATGTGGTCATTTCAATCGAAGTGACATTGAAGGAACATGGCAATAAAGAAGCTGGAAAATCAGCTGGGCGTTGGTGGCACACGCCTTTAATCCCAGCACTCGGGAGGCAGAGGCAGGCGGATCTCTGTGAGTTCGAGGCCAGCCTGGGCTACCAAGTGAGCTCCAGGAAAGGCGCAAAGCTACACAGAGAAACCCTGTCTCGAAAAACCAAAAAAAAAAAGCTGGAAAATCAAAGAACAAAGAAAGGGAGGGAGGGAAAGAGGGAAGGAGAGGAGAGAAGGGAGGAGTGAGTGAGAAAAAGGAAAAAACGTAACGGAATCAGCAACTTCACAAATAAAATGAGAAAGAAAGCAAGACATTAGAAGACCACTTTCTCAGAAGACCATTACAAGGAAGTTTTGCCTTAAAAGAACACTGTAGGAGGGAGATGGGTGGGTATAATAAAAATGTGTTTATGAAACTCTTAAAGAACTAACAATTAAAAACAAACAAATTCAACACTGCAGGCTGGGCATGCTGCTCTGGGACACGGCCCTTGACCAGCATGCAGCCAAGGCCCCAGACACCACCCACAGCACTACTCCAAACAACAAAGGAACAAAAAACTATGAAGAATTTTAGGTTTTATTCTTAATTTCAAAACTATGCTACTAATTCAGGCTGATAAGGTATCAGATTAAATTACTTGTTAAATAAATCAAAAGAGCTCATGTTTTACCTATGAAATTCTTCCCCAAAGTGAAAGCTCAATTATTTCTGTATCTGCTACCAGAGGAAAACAAAACTGGCTATTTCCAAGCAGAGAACAAAAATACATCATGCAAGCCTATTTATGTGACCATCTGAAGAGGCTCCTTCTCCCACCGTCATGCTATAAATACTATAATTAGGGCCTGAGAGATGATTCACCAGGTAACTGCTCTTGCTGCTCGGCCTGAAGATCTGAGTTCCATCCCTGGGACTCATGTGATAGAAAGAGAGAACTAACTCATGCAAGCTGTTCTCTGACCCCCCCCCCCATATGAACACACATGTGTGTACACACACAGTCACATTAAATACATGCAATGAAAGTAATTTGTGATGTACTGGGAAAAGTTTTAAAACAAAAAATTTTATCAATTACATAGATCTTGTTTCTGACCGGGAGATTAAATCACATGAACTGATGAACAGGAACTTGGAGCACAGCTGAGAGCAGGGACTTGCCCAGCGTATCTGAGACCTGCCTTAAGCTCCAGCACAGAGAAAAATCAACAGATGATAGACAGACATGCAGACAGACAGATCTCTTTCTACTTTAGCTTAACTCTGACTGTTTATTGTTTTAACTCTCTATTGCTTCAAATTGGTATTTTTATATTTCTTTTTCACATTTTCTAAAAAATTATTAATTCTTGGAGAATTTCACATATATTTAAAGATTGATTTATTATATGTATACAGGTGTTTTCCCTTCATATGTTTGTGTTCCACTTGTATTTCTGATGCCTGCAGAGTTCAGAAAGTCAGATCCCCACATAGAATGCATTTTGAACAGATTCATTCTCCCCAGCTACTTTCCTTTTCACCCTCCTCTCAACCCGCCCATCCCATCACACCCCACTGTGATATTCCCTTGGAAAAAAAATAATAATTACTTCTTTGCCCAGCTGATCCAGTTTGTGTGGCCCAGCTGGTTTTGGGATTGGGGCCTGCTCTGTTGTACCAGATTTTAAAACAACAAAAAATGATTCTCTCTCTCACAGCAGCCATCAAATGCTAATATCTTCTTAGCTAGTAGAGGAACTACCCATCTACCTTCCTGTCCTCTAGGATGGGATTTTGTCTGGCTGAAGCTTGCACAGGTCTTGTGCATGTTGTCACAAACATTACATTTCATGTGTGCATCTGTGCTGTTGTGTCTGGAAAACACTGTTCCTTGAAGTCATCCCCCACCTCTGGCTCTTACAATCTTTCTGCCCCCTCTTCTGCACAGATCCCTGGGTCTTAGCATGAGAAATGACATGTCTGATCTGGGGCTGGACACTCTACAACCTTTTGTTCTCTGCACACTGGTCAGTTGGGTCTGTGTTAACTGCCACCTACTCCAAGGAGAAGCTTCTCTGAGGAAGGCTAGCAGATGCTCATATCTATGGGCATAGTGGTAACTTATTAGGAACATATGGCTACGTGGGTCATAGGCTCTAGGAGAGAACCCAATACTATCAGTCCACTAAATGTGCTAAATGGCCACAGTATTAAAACTGGCTTTTAAAAAATTTCTGTCCAACTATTTTAATAATGGTCAGAGAGGTTTATCTAAGTCCCTAGTCTTTTGTGTTTAGAAGTTCATACCTCAAAAGTACAGTTTAATTTCACATTCTGTTTGTTTGTTTCTCTGTGCATCTCTGGCTGTCCTGGAACTGGCTCTATAGACCAGGCTGGCCTCAAACTCAAGAGATCCTCCTGCCTCTGCCTCCATAGTACTGGGATTAAAGGTGTGCGCCACCACCGCCTGGCTAGTTTCACATTCTTATATAGTAATATTTATGCTCCTAAAAGGACTATTTCATATTGTGTGCTGGGTGGTTGCAATGTTTGTATGATGTATATGTATATTTATGTGGAATGGAAGATAAGGCTGCTTGGAATCTTTTGGTCCAGTGATTGTTTGTAACACTGGGAAGCTGGAGTCATTAAAAGACAGTCTAGAGGAACGAAAAAAGCAAACCTGGCTTCTCCACCCGCTTTCTCACTGGTTCTCTGACTCCTCTTCCTCTCGCTTCCTCCTACTCCTTTTCTTTCCCCTCCCTCTCTCACAGATAAGGTGAGATAATGTGACAGATGAAGACTGTCATCAAGGAAGTTCTTTTGAAAAGATCAGGTGTTGATCCTAGTAAAGAAACTATGAGATGAAAATTTAAGAATTATTACATAAGCGTAGGAGAAAACTGCAGAGCAGAAGGCAGAATCACCGAAGTTGAAGACAGTCGACAGAAACTATCCACAGAAAGAAATGAGAGAACACAGGCAACAGCAGAGAGTCCAAGACTGGTGAGACGGTGTCATGGGATGTAAGGAATGTGGGAGGAAGAGAGGAGACAACAGCTGAGCACATTTCCAATCGGGAAAAAGATAGCAGCAGTTCCTCCATGAACACCCAGCAACACAGACCAAAGACAGTGTATTTCCTTCCCTTGTAGCACAACTGCAGCTTCTTCTCTCAAACTATACCCTATTATTCACTGTTATTCTTTCCTTTTTGTTCTCTCAAACTTTTCCCCCCCCTTATGCACTATGGGTATTTGCTGTCTTGGTCAGGACACAAAAACTCAGCTTCATTTTCATCTACACAAATTATTGAACACATTAAGAACACTAAAAAAAAAAAAAAAAAGGTTTAAAAAGAAAAAAATCTCCTATTGCCCGTGTTGTATAATAGTATAGGGAGCTCTAAGTTTTCAGACTCCAACTATAGCTGCATCTTTCCGATTTGGCATCTACCAGTGACAGATGGCAATGTTAAAAATAAATAGAACATTCAAGTTGTTTATACTGTAGGCAAAGACAGTTTTAAAGTGTGAAACAAGCCCAGGGCTGATTGAATTTGCATCATCTCTTTCAATCTGTATTAGGAATGCACATTTCCTTAAGCCAACTCTGAGTTGTTTTCAGAAGATCAACCATTAGCTGTTGAAGGCATACTTGTTTTTCTACTAATGATTTAAAATTAACAGTGACTTGCAATTCTGCAAATATAAACCTTCCTATAAGTGATTAACTTTCTCAATGGTAAAGGCTTCAGGGTTTATTATTATAAGAACCATTACTTTTCATTGAAAAACATGACAAAATATGTAATTAATACAAATAATTGTGATACCAAAGTTAAACTAGGTTTTAAAAACTGAGGTTATAGGATACCTCTGATTGAAGCTACTAACATTGGGATGTAATGACTAGAAAAATTTTAGCTTACAACACAGGAAGACAGATAAAACAATGCTGAAAAAATTACAGTATTTTTTGTTATGCTCATGAAAATCCATAAAGACCTTAGCAAATTGGCTTTCAAAAAACTCTGACACTATTTTTACAACATTCAACAAACCAGAATTAGAGGGGAAGTTCCTTAGCCTGGTAATGAACACCTATGAAACTGCACACAGATAACGTCTCCCTCAATGGCCAGAGACTGAATGTATTACCCTAGATTGTGCATAAAAAGAGTGTACGTGCTTTTGACTTCTATTCAATTTTGTGCTGGTGGGTCTCACCAAAGAAAACCATCAAGAAAATTAATAAATAAAAGCAGCATCCAAACTGGAACAGAACTAGTACTTGTACATACTATTTTTAATATAGGAAATCCCACAGAAACCATTAAAATGCTATTAGAACTGAGGTTTCTGAGTAAGAGGACAACTGGAAGCCTCTGGGTGATGTGGAAAATGAGAAGCATCAATCAAAATAACAAAGAATAGATTCTAGGAACTGGAGAGACAGCACAGAGATTGAGAGTACATACTTGTCTTGCAGAGGATCCATGTTGGTTCTTAGAACCCTCATCAAGGGGCTCACAATGGTCTGTAACTCCAGATCTGGGGGATCTGACACACTCTGGGGTTATCTGCTTTTATGCACATGCTCATGCGCACGCGCGCACGCGCGCGCGCACACACACACACACACACACACACACACACGAATTAAAAATAGACTCTTTTTTTTTTAATATTCCAAAAAGAGAAAAGATTGGAAAACACTGGCAATCACATAGGGAGAGCTAAGACAGCTCAGAGGTGTAGAAAAAAGAAAGACAACTCATCAAAAAGAAGCAAGCATCACATGGCTCCCACCACGTGGCCCTCTGAGTTATGGAGGGGAATCAGCAACTATGCCCAAAGGAAAGCTAGGCAGGGCTGGTGATGGCTGGCAGGCCTACCTGTAGAACAAGCCCAGGAGACTAAGTGACATCTACAGCAACACTGCTTCAAATGGGTACTTGATGCTTAACAGGTCTGAAAGCACACGGACAGGCCAGACTGTACAATGTTTGCTTCTTGCACTCACAACACACTCTGGAGACAGTCCCTTACTCTATCCCCCACCCCGGCATGTGCAACCTGAGGAATCTGGGCTGAAGAAGTGGGAGATTTTGACCTGTCAGCTGCAAAGCTACATGTGGACGCTGCTACAGAAAGGGAAAGTACTATGAAGTGACATTTGACACAGGTGCAGCACCAGCATAGACTGTAGGAAACGTAAACCCTTCAATATCAGCTTCTCCCCTGAAGACCAAGCAGCTGCTCCAACCATGCATCTTTTTAAAAATGTTCATCCTTTGTCCCTCATCTTTGGTCTCATGCATTTCCTTTTTTGTTTCTATAGTTTTAGTAATATTTTGTCTTTACATTATTTTTCAAAAGTCTCATTATTTTTATACCTCTTTTTACATTTACTGAATTCTGTTTACACATATTTTCATTACTGCACAAGTGGTTGTACAGTGATGAAATCTTCACAGCACACTCGACATTACTGTGGGCATAGTACTCTGTACCAGAGTGCACAGGCAGCCAGAGGTCAATACAGAGTACCTTATGTTTTGAGAGAAGGTCTGCCAGTGAACCTGCACCTCCTGGATTTAACTAAACCGACAGGCAGGGAGCCCGGGACTGTCCTGTCTGCCTGTGCCTCCTGATTTGGGATTGCAAGCATGCACACTCTTTCACGTAAGGTCCCTGTGCTTACGAAGCCAGCAGCACTTTACCAACTGAGCCATCTCCCCAGCCTCTTTGTGTGTGTGTGTGTTAACACTCACCCGTGTGTGTGCACATGTGCAATCGGAAGTGCAGCCTGTAGCATGGAGATCAGAGAACAACCCATGAGAGTCAGTTCTTTCCTCCCATCCTCAGTCTTGGCGGCAGAGGGCCGTAGTGGTGCACACCTTTAATCCCAGCACTCAGAGGCAGAGCCAGGCGGATCTCTGAGTTCAAGGCTACTCTGGTCTACAGAGTGATTTCCAGGACAGGCTCCAAAGCTACACAGAGAAACCCTGTCTCAAGGGGAAAAAAAAAAAAAAGCAAAACAAAAAGAACCTTCTATTGCTCAATCACCTTGCTGCCACACTCGCCAACTGCCTTCCATGTACTTCCCTATCTTGTTTGGTATCCTGCTGCTGTTACAATATCCCTCTTCTCCTCTCCGAGTGGTACTAGGAACTGAGCCTCCAGAGTCAATAGTCACTAAACACTGCTGCATCTAGCAAAGTTATGCTTTTAAATTGACTAAGAAATATGGATACCTCAAGAGAAGCATAAACTAAAGAATTTATGACCAACAAACCAACCCTGTAGTAAATAATTAAAAAGAAATGACAATCCAACTAAACAGAAAAAGTAGTCAAAAATTACAGGACTCAGCAATAGCTCTAACCATAAACAGTCTTAACTCTCTATTTGAAAGACAATTGCTAGCTACGGGATTTTTAAAAGATCCAACTGTGAAATGTCTCCAAGAAACCCAATGGCAAAGATACCACAGGCTGCAAGTGAAAGGATGCAAGCTTGTGTATCGAGCTAATCACAGCTGAGGTCAAGGCAACGGAGGTAATCTGATATGTGAAGTACATTAAACCCCAAAGCAGCAGACGATATTAAAGGCCACTAGATACTGACAAAGGGAACACAAAGATAACAGCTGTTGCCGTGTGTACTAAATGTAGGCGCTCCCAATGTCATTAACAAATACTGATAGGTATAGTAGGACAGAGACGCTCTAACACAAAACAATGGGAGATTTCAGTACCCAACTCTAATGAGTAATTAGATTAACCAGAGTGAAAATCAACAAATACAATTCAGAGTTAAACTGCACCACACATTAAACGGACATAACACAGAATATTCTGTTCAAAAATTACAGAATATACATTCTTCTCAGAGGTTCAGGTAACAGTCTCTAAAGCAGACCACATTTTCGGCCATGAGACCAATATTAGCAAATATAAATGAGTTGAGATTTCTCTTTATCTTATCTGATTATAGTGGAATACAAATAAAATTAACATCATATAGTGTGTATATGTGTGTATATGTGGGGGGTTATGGGGGGTTGTATGTGTGTGTGTGTGTTCTCAAGCAACATAAGGACTTGGGATACTGAACAACATATTCTTTAATGACTATATGGACACTAAAGAAACAAATAAAGGAAGGAAGGAAGGAAGGAAGGAAGGAAGGAGAGAGAGAGAGAGAGAGAGAGAGAGAGAGAGAGAGAGAGAGAGAGAGAAAGGAAAGAAATCAAGGAAGAAATAAAAATATTGCTAAATGAAAATGGATCTATGGGATGCAGCAAAGACAGTTTGAAAACATCAAAGTTTATATCTCATAGAGCTCAAATAAATAAGTTAATGATGCTCTTTAAAGTCGTAGGAAAATCAAGACCAAGACAAATCCAAAACCTGCAGAGAGAACTTGAGGGAAAAATTAGTGAAATGGAGACTAAGAGAACAAAATAAACAGAAACTAAACTAAAGAGCTGTCTCTTTGAAAACAAAAAACAAAAACTGATGAACCCTTATCCAATCTAAACAAAAGGCTCCCCTACAAGACACAAAAAAAGAGATACAATAAATTCCAATGAAATTCAGATCATTAGAAAATAATTTGAAAACATATTCTGAAATAACTAGAAAATATAAATGAAAAAATTCTTCATGACACAAATGACCGAGCAAAATTAAGAGACATGAACAACATAAGAAGATCCACAACAAGCAATGATATTGAAGTAGCAGTAAAGAGTCCCTTCCCCTCAATCGAGGGACTGAAAAGATTCACCACTGACTTCTACCAGACTTCGAAAGAAGAGTTAGCAATAATTAGTCCTTCTCAAATTGTTCTATAAATACTAAAAGAAGGAACACTGCCAAACCCTTTTATGAATCTGAGGGTTACCTTGATATTAAAACTAGATAAGCCGGGCATTGGTGGCGCACGCCTTTAATCCCAGCACTCAGGAGGCAGAGGCAGGCGGATCTCTGTGAGTTCGAGGCCAGTCTGGTCTCCCAAGCGAGTTCCAGGAAAGGCGCAAAGCTACACAGAGAAACCCTGTCTCGAAAAACAAACAAACAAAAAAAAAGAAAAGAAAAGAAAAGAAAAAAAAAACTAGATAAAGACACAACAGAGAAAATTAGCAGACCAATTCCCACAATAAATATACACATTAAAAACTCTCATTGAAACATTTAAACAAATACAGAGCACATCAAGATCAAACATCATGACCATGTTAGTTTTGCTTCATGATGCAAGGGTGGTATCCTAATTTGCTTTCTATTTCTGTGATAAAACACATGATCAAAAGCAACCTGGGGAGGAAAGGTTTTTTTTTTGTTTTTTTGTTTTTTTTAACTTATAACTCCCAGGTCATGATCCATCACTAAGGAAAAGTCAGGGCAGGGATTCAAGGCAGAAACCTCAAGGAAGGAACTAAAGCAGAGGTAATGAAGGAATGCTGCTTATTGGCTTGCTCTCTGTCTTTGTTAGGGTTTCTATTGCTGTAAAGAGACACCACAACCACAGCAACTCTTATACAGGAAAACATTTAATGAGGTAGCTTACAGTTTTAGAGATTTAGTCCATTATCTTCATGGCAGGACATGGCAGCATGCAGGCGGACATGATGCTGGAGAGGAACTGAGAGTTCTACATTTAGCAGGCAACAGGAAGTGAACTGTCTCATTGCACATGGCTTGAGCACAGATGAGACATCAACGCCTGCCTCTACAGTAACACCCTTCCTCCAACAAGGCCACATCTCCTAACAGTGCCACTTCCTTTGGGGGGCATTTTCTTTCAAACCACCACACTCTCCACAGACCACTAAGCTTCCCAGTTTATGTAACCAAGGACTACCGGCCCACAGGTGGCTGGATCCTCCCACATCAATATTAATGAATTACCCACAGGCCAATGTGATAGAAAGGCATTTTTCTCAATTAAGGTTCCTTCTTCTCAGATGACTCTAGCTTGTATCATGCTGACAAGAACCAAAACAAAACAAAACAAAAAAACTACCTAGCACAGATGGTTTAACAAACAAACAAACAAACAAAAAACAATATATAAATAGACTTAAGGACAAAAATCTGGGTAATCTCATTAGATGCAAAAAAAAAAATGCCTTTGATAAAGCTCATGAAATAATGAAAATTCTTGGAAAAAGTAAAGAATAGAAGGAAGATATCTTTTTTTTAAAAGAATTCTTTTTTTTTTAAGATTTATTTATTTATTATGCATAAAGTATGCCTGCAGGCCAGAAGAGGGCACCAGATCTCATTATTGATGGTTGTGAGCCACCATGTGGTTGCTGGGAATTGAACTCAGGACCTCTGAAAGAGCAGCCAGTGCTCTTAACCTCTGAGCCATCTCTCCAGCCCAAGATATCTTAATATAATAAAGACTACATATGACAAACCTACAGCCAATGTTACAGTAAGAGGGTAACTGACAGTATGGCCTCTACAACCAGGAACAAGATAAAGGTATCCAATCACTCTTAATTCAGTATAGAACCTAAAATCTTAACTAGAACAGAAGAACAAGAGAAATGTACCAAAAGGATATAAAATATGTATTAAAAAAAAAGGAAAAGGGTCAGTTTTTCCTATTTGCAGACAACTTAGGAGACTCTAAAGAAACCTCCAGAAGACTCTTCAATCTATTAAACACTTTTAACCAGGTAGAAAGATACGTATTCAACACACAAAAATCAGTAGCCTTTCTACACACCAACAAGGAACATGAGGAGAAAGGGAGACAGAGGGGAAAAGAATTTAACATAGCTTAAAAAATAAAATAACTACCTAAGAATTAATCTAAGCAAAGAGGCGAATGGTCTTCATGACAAACTTTAAGAAACAAACAAAAAAAAATGAAAAAAAAAAAAAAAGAACACTAGAAGATGGAAAAACTTCCCATGATTGTTGATTGGAAGAATTAACATGGTGAAAATGGCTATATTACCAAAAGTTACCTACACAGTTAATGTAATCCCCACTAATGTTCCAACAATGTTCTTCATAGAACTGAAAAAAAAAAAAAAAAGAGCCCTAAAATTTATTGGAAGCATAAGATCCGTGAAGAGGGACAGTGACCCGAAGCAGGAAAAGCAATGTTAATACTATCAAAAGAACTAATCTGAAATTATACTACAGCGCCCAAACAACATGGCATGCTACCGAGTGTCTCTCTCCCTCTCTCTGCCCCTGCCCTCTCTGTCTCTGTGTACCCCCTTCAAGAGTTCAGAGTAGAATGGAATGTCTAGAAATAAACCATGTAACTTCAGCCACTTAATGTTTTTCAAAGGTGCCAGAAGCATGCATAGGATTCAAGAAATCATTTTGGGGAAAGTAGATAACCACATGTACAAGAATGAAACCAGATCCCTCTCTCTCATACTGTACAAAAATTAGTTCAAAGTTTACCAAGATTTAATACATGTCCTGAAACTTAATATAAGATTTGAAATTCTGAAACTGCTAGAGGAGAGCATACAAAGCCACTTCAAGATAGAGATATATGAAAGGATTTTCTGAAAAAGTCTCTAATAGTTCAGAAAGTAACTCCGAGAACTGACAAACTGCAGGTGCATGAAACTAAAAAACCTCTGCACAGTAAAGAAAGCAATTAGCAGCATGAAGAGATGGTATACAGAATGGGATAAAAGCTTGGTCAACTGTACATCTCAGAAGAGGTTACTATCTAGACTCTGTAAAGATTTCCCCACAAATCAATCAATCAATAAACTGGCAAGTTAACTGAACAGACAGTTCTTAAAAATACAAATGGCCAATAAACATACAATCACCTAGGTGATTCAAATATAGAAATATGCATAAGGGCATATTTGTGGGGATGTTTCTAGAGAGACTTAACAGAGAAAAACTTACTCTGAATGTAGATGGTACTGTCTCATAGACTAGATTCCCAGACTGAATAAAACGGGGAAAGGAGGAAGGAGCCAGGAGTATTCATCTCTCTACTTCCTGACAGTGCTGACTAGTTCTATGTCAACTTGACATAAGCTAAAGTCACCTAAGAGGAGGAAACCTCAATTAAATAAATGTCTTCAGAAGATGGGCTGTAAACAAGATGTAAATAAGGAGGTCATTTTCTTAATTAGTGACTGATGAAAGAGAGAGCTCAGGCCATTGTGGGTGGTACCATCCCCGCAGTGGTGGCCCTGGGTTCTATAAGGAAAGCAGGGTGAGCAAGTCACGAGGAACAATCCAGTAAGCAGCATCCCTCCATGGCCTCTGTATCAGTGCCTGTCTCCAGGTTCAAGCCCTGCATGAGTGCCTGTCCTGACTTCCTTCAATGATGACTATGATGCAGAAGTGTAAGCCCAATCACTCTTTCTTCCCCAAGTTGCTTTGGTCACGGTGTTTCATCACAGCAGTAGGAACCCGAACTAAGATACTGAGGACATAATGTGACCAACTGTCTCATATTCCCATTGCCAGGCTTTCCCTATTGTGTTCCTTCCAATCATATGTCAACACAAGGCCCTCATTCTTAAGTTGCTTTCGTCAGGCATTTTGACAGAACAATGAGAAAAATAATTAACACACCACTCTTGGACACATACCCAGAGGAAGTTATGTCAGCAAATCACAAACACTTGCACACTCATCTTTACTGTTGTAGTATTCACAACAGCCAAAATATGGGGCCAGGCTAGATGTCCACCAACAGATGAGTATTTTTTTAACGTGGTACACACACATCAGCCGTAAAGGAGACTGCTCCCAGGTGTGTCAAGTTGACAACTGAGATTAGCCACCACACACATTCACAGGAGAATGGATGAAACTGGAGTCACTGTGTAAAGCAAAAAAAGGAAGCTCAGAAAGACAACTATCGTATCTCCTCTCACAAGTCCAATCCGGACTGAAATATTTACACTGTGATATGGAGTGGGGAAGTAACTATAAGTGAGGGAGGAAAATACCTGAAGATAGGGAAGAACAAGAGAGGGTAACGGGCAAGAAGAAAATCCAATCTACACATGCATTTTGTCATGTGAAATCTAAAAGGACAAAATATTGTTTGGTCTCTTTCAGATGCACAATCTAGATATCAGGAAAGCAGACATCTATTTGGGGGGGACATTGAGAAGGAGAGTAGGAACAGGTAAAGGGAGCTGTGGGCAAATATGAGCAACGTATAGTAGTGTATATGTGTCATTAGGAAGCCCATTATTTTTATATTAATTAAAAAATCCCTATGTACCAGAAAGATGAAAACATGTCAAAAACTTGCATGTGATTGTTTAGAACAGCCAGAAATACAAACAACTCCACAAGAATAGGCAAATATCATTAAGTTATAGCTACATTAGAGCACGAGAAGCCTTGAAAACATTATGCACAGTGAAGGAAACCAGCTACAAAAGATAAAATATCCAAATAGAAAAAAAAAAAAAAACCACAGAGACCAAGAATAAACTGGGTCAGAGGAGTAAGGCAGAAGAGAGTTTCCAATGCCTGCTAATTCACTCAGGATTTCTTTTGGGGGTAATAAAAACATTCTATATTGGCTTTACAAGTGTGAGGACACTGAAGACTATGAATTATATATTCTATTTTATACATATAAAAGTTTTGTTTGTGTATATGTGTGTACTGTCTGTCTAGGTATGTGTACCAGAGTATGAGCATGGAGGTCACAGGACATCTTTGTGGAGTCAGTTTTGCTCCTTCCATTTTCATGTGAGTTCTGGGGATAAACTCAGGTTGCAGGGCTTGAGTGACAAGCATCTTTACCCGCTGAGCCATTCCGCCAGCCCTGAGCCATTCCGCCAGCCCTGAGTTATGTATTTTAGAAGAGTGAACTTCATGGTACGTAAATTATATTAAAAATGTTTTTTACATAACTAATGCCATACTGTAAAAGAAACCTATAATCACCAAAGTTACTAATAAACATTTATCAATCAAACACCCCAAACAGGACAAAATTACTTGAAAATGACAAGAGAATCCTGGCTTACGTAAAATTGCAGACAACACTATTCTGAACAATTTTCTTTGCTGAGAAATATAGTTAGTCTCCCTAAAATAAATGCCTATGAGAGAAACTGAAACAATGCCCCCTAACCTGTGAAGAGAGACACTGGAAGGCTGTCCCATTGAGCTTTTCTCACATGCTCGACACAAACATTGCCTGATGCATGCTGAGAAGACGTGGGAGAACACTTAACAGAAAAATAACCTTTGCTTTTCCTGCTTCTCAAATATGGGTTCTAAATCCAAGAGTACTTGAGGAAAAACAGTTCCAGTGAATTTGGGGGCCCAGAAATTTCTTCTTCTTTCATTAGGATGGAGGGAAAGAGCAGAAGAAATGTAAGATAACCAGGAAAAGTAAATTTCACTGCATTGTTCTTATTTTTCTTTTTAAAACTTTATGTCAAGGCATGTAGTTTACACCTCTAATCCTCAGCAGGCAGAGTCAGGAAGATTACAGCCAAACTGCCCTACACAGTAAGACTATTTCTTAAAAAAATAAAAATAAGATGCATATCAAATCAAGCATCCTTGCACTAGGAGTTCAGCAGAATCTTGTCCGGGTGAAACCACTTGAATAAATTTAAAAATCCCCCATTCTCTTTATTACTTAAATCCTCTGTAATATTGCTTTGCTTCCTTATAAGCTATTACACATATTTATATACTAGAAAAAACTAGCAATGCTGTTTAAAACAGTTCTTTATGCCCATACTTACAGATAAAATACATGTTCTTTGCAACTTTTAACTTTCAACTAATCATACCACCCAGATTAGGTAAGTCTGTCATTCTGTCTGTTTCTTTCCTCCACTGTGTGTGTGTGGGGGGGGGGGGGTTTGAAAAGGGGTCTCATATATTAGGCTGAACTCAAATTCACAACACAGTCGAGTCTAGTCTTGAACTCCTGATTGTCCTCCTCTAGCTCCCACATAGTGGGATTATAAACAAAAGCCACCACAGGTGGCTTCTTCCAATGTTACTTCTCTAACTTGTACTCACCTTCTCCATCAGTATCCAGCCTCCTACTATGTAATCAGAAGAGCAAATAATGACAGCACTTACACAACCCACAGTTCATTAAAACTGCCCAAAAAAGGGGAATGCACATAATTCTTTGTGACATGCTCTACAAAAAGAAGGCATTTAAAAATCAAAACCACATAAAACATGTATTGTATCAATAAATGCAAAGTACAGCAAAGCAAGCAAAACACTTTCTTGAAATACACCGTATGTTATCTGCAACCAGCTGGCCACAATCACACGATGGAGAAGGTGCACTCACCTGGTTTTGGCACTGAGTTGGTCACTGACTGGGGAACTTTCTGGTTAATTAACTCGACACAATGACCAGGGAAGAGTCCCACCTAAAGAAAAGCAACAAAGAGAGGATTCCAAACCAGCAAATAGACCAGTGTGTGAACACTGCCAACTCAGTTCCAGTAATGGTCTCCACAGCCCCTCCCAAATGATTCTAATAGTCCGAGTCTCTGAATACCAGATGACAATTACACAAACAAATAATCAAACAGTCTGTTGCTATGAATATATGAAACTACATGTGGTTTTCTGTCCAAATATCTAAGTCTGCTTTGTTAGAGTTTTAAATTTCCTAAAACTCTTTCATACCAACCAAAATATCTAATCAGACTACAAACCAAACATCAAATAGGTAAAATTATAACTAGTTAATAATTTACTTTGCTGAAATCTTAACCTAGTAGTATTGATAACTCTACAGTCAACAGTTAGGTTGATTTTTTTTAAAAGACTAACACCAAGCCATCATTCAAATTGTTTTCTATCTTCTTCACTCTCCTGCAGGTTTCATTTAAAAATAACACAATGAAGATAGGTTCCTGAAATAATGATTCACTTAAAATGACAGTACCCACTGCTGCTAAGGAATCACAGTGCAGGAAAGGGGGAGCAGGAAGAAGAGAAAGGCCCTTCCATCCAGTGCAACAGACGGTGGCTTTGCAGAGCACACCATACTGCCCTTACATCCCAGCTGCCTGCAGGGCCTTAGGTGAAATCCCAACAAGGTGTATCTGAAAAATACTGAGGTCCAGGCACTCAGAGGTATGGTGTGACCAAGAAAATGACTACAGAGATAAACACCCTAGAGAAATGTATAAAGAAAAATCTTTACCAATATTTATAGATGTTTCCTCAGATAGGGATATAAATAGGACACCATGCAGCAGATGTTAAAAGACGAAACATGAAAACTCCATCACCCTGCATCTCCCTTTGTTGACAGACTGGGGAAGAATGGGACTGTCTTCCAAGAGTATGACTCACGATGTTCTGAGCTGTATAGTTTCCATCTGTGTGGGGTTATTTTCACAGACTCATTTGCTACATTCTTATTTCAATTTCTGGATCAATATTCTCTATGATACTTCTTAAAATTACAAAGACATAATCACATAGTAAGTTGAAAAGGAGTTGTTAACAGAGTATGGGTTTTGTCTAAAAATTTTGAATTAGGGATTATTAAAGCCATGTCTTACAAAATGATGCATTAAAAATGTTTTAGTAGCAAAATTCTTTGAACATACAGAGTCAACTTCCTATTTCTCCAAGCAAGTAAAATCCTTCCAAGACTGGTTGGACTGAGTAAAAATCAACTTGAAAAATCCTCATTTTTTAAAAAAATTTATGTATTCTGCAAGAGGATATATGGCACACTGGCTAACAGGGCAGCCTCAAAAGCAAGAGGACTAGACTAGGCCAATCCTGAATTTGCTGCTTGCTAGGTTAGATAAGCAACTTGGCCTCTCTATAATTCAGTTACCCTCTCCAAACACAATAATAATAATACTTACCTCATAAGGGTGTATATGGGGATTAAACAGATTAGTTTAACTCGATTGTATGTAGTAATCACTTGTCAAATGCTATGTTATTATCCCAGTATGCTGGCTACTGAGAACTTCAGGGCTCTCACTCCTCCACCAGATGAATAGGACATTATACTATCTCTTCTCTGTGTGTACATAAGCTAAGTTAACTCTCAAATGTTATTTCTCCCATAACAGCTTAATTCAGTTCAATTTATAAACATCTGAAATTTGCCATTAAGACCAGATGGGAAAAGCATCTCACCCACATTCTAGGCTCTGGGCACTGAGTAAACAGCTTAGTTTTCCAACTTGTGAATGAGCAATCTCACCACTCACACTTCAAGAGTTTAAGTAAAAATACCTAGTCTTGCAGGGAGTGGTAGTGTATGCCTTTAATCCCAGTACTCAGGAGGCAGAGGCAGGCAGATATATATCCATCCATCCCTAGCCTAGTTCTTAAACTCAGGTGTTATCTGAAACTCAGCAAATAACAAGTTCCCCATCACTTCCCTACAAAAACTGCTCAAAGCTTGATGGCGGTATTTTATTTGTGCTGAAATGTGATTTTATTTGTATGTTAATAAATAAAGTTGCCTAGGGGTCAGAGCTATTAGCAAGCCATAGCGAAAGCCAGGGCGGTGGTGGTGGTGCACGCCTTTAATCCCAGCACTTGGTAAGCAGAACTAGGTAGATCTCTGTGTGTTCAAGGATACAGCCAGCATTGGAGACACACGCCCTTAATCTCAATACCAACCATAGAAGACCTGGAGGTCTGTACAGAGAGGCCATGACGAGACAGCCACGTAGTTGGGTTTACAACCAATGAGAAGGAAGAACCAGAACTCTTTATAAGTCAAACGCACAGGAAGTAGCTCCCTTTTCGGAGAGGTCTCTGGGCGAGAGAGTCTAGCTGGCCGAAAGTGGGTAAGGCTCCTAGCTCTGACCTCTTGGGCTTTCACCTTTACATTGGCTCTGTGTTTCTTATTTAATAAGGCGGTTGGTTACATCTACAAGTTTCTTTCAGGGGTCCATGTCATCACATATTCTATTTTTATCTTTTAAGATTGTCTCAATGTACTATTTAGGTATATGGGAATGCAATGTCATGCTATTCTCCTGTCTCTCCTTGTGCTTACAGGCACCTCAGCCATCACCTGACCACAATGAAAGTCCTAGAGAATCTCAGAGGCCTTTGCCTACCATCATTAAAGCTGTTGACTCAACTGCAGACATCATCTACCTTTTCTCATGTATTCTTTTCCTTAAAGTCAAAAGCATTCCTAATGTTGAAGGGATCTTGACAGACAATTGTATATATTTGTAGAAGGCAAGCAGATTCTAAGTTCCTATTATAAATGATCCATCATAAACAAATGAAATTGTATTCTGTTGAAAGTATTATTCACTGATGTAACTAACCTGAAATAGTTAATGAACACTGACACTTATCAGACGGATGTTAACTACTCCAGCACATACGAAGAATTCTAAACCACTCCAAGTGTTAAGTAGTGAACGTGTCTAGAGCTCTGGCAATAGGACCTACCAATCATCCGGGGTCAAATGAGATTCAGCTTTGGGAGAAGATGGCAGAGAGACAACAAAGAAGACACTTAAAGAGAGAAAAGACTGATTTTGAGGAAAGGCTGGGACAGAGTAAGGAGGGGCTCACAGAAGGGGTGAGGAACATTACTTCAGTAGTTTCCCTCTAAGTCTCTTCGATGAAGTGAGATGTCAGAGAAGGTATTAAACCTGGGAATGTGCTGGTGTTTATTAACAGACCCCAATGAAGAAAATGGTTTTTGATTTATGGCATTCGCTAGTGTTTGTGGCATAAGCACCCCACCATAGTTGGTTCTAAAGTGCCAATGGGGCACAAGATTGAAAAGTGATGCAGAGTAGCACTTGGTGATATAATATTTGTATCATACAAACCCATGAGAAGAATAGAATGCCAAGAGCAGGAATAGTGGAATATAATAGATCAGTCACAAAACACTGTATTTTAAAATTTACATTTATTGTAAACTTACATACTTCAATTTTTAGTAATGGTTACACGTAGTAACTACACTAACTCACAGTTTTACAAGTGACTCCAGTTCACCCCTAATCTGTAGCTATCTATTGGGGCCTGCACCTGTGCACCACTGGTAGCTTTTAGAATCTGTTTCAGCAGGTTGGCAAGTCTTAGCTCAGCCTCAGACTCTTATAAAAACACGGGAGAGCTGTGATGGGCTGGGCTGTGGCCTATCTTGAGAACATGTAAGTTAATTAGAGAGTCCGGTTTAGCTTCAACAATGAGCATACTAAAAATATTTTGATGCAAATTAAAGAAAATGTTAGGTAAATAAGCAATGAGATATAAATAGCCTGGAGCTTTGGTACAAGTAGGAATAGAAAAGAATCCTTGTGCACCAAGGAGGCCTTCTCCTAATACTGTCTCTGAAGCAGTCAGCCAAAAGCTAAAAGGAATTTCAACATGACAGCAGCATGCAGATCATGACTTCCACAAACTTTTTACATTTAATTTATGGCTAGGGAAACTCAGGGGTTATCAGACGAGCAAAGCCTTTAAAGCTTAGCAAAGATCTGCTGCTGCTCAGTCTCACCACAGATTCTTGTGTGGGAGTTATTTAGCCTTAGAAAGTGAAAACTCCACTATTTCATTTACTGATCAAAACTTCCTGCCCCCTAAATCTTTAGTGTTTATATTCCATAACTGATGTTGAAATTCGAGGACTTCTACCTTTTCATCCCTTGGGTAACTATGTCTGTTTCAACTTTTTTCCTATCCAGTATGGACACCTTGTTAACCATGTGAACATTTAAACCAATGCCCTCAGCTTCCTTGCATATTAGTTTTGTACCAAACCAAATTCAGCAACACCCCAAAGTAAACTAAACCTTTTCTATATCTGCACATATCCTATTTCTGAAGAAAACCACATAACTGAGGATATTCAAACCAGTACAACCTCATAGAAACGCAAATTATTTTCCCTTTTCCACAACCATTCTCGGCGAATCTACTGTTTTAGACCGATCCCAGTCCGACCTCCAGGCCCTTTCCAACACCATCTCATACATGCGCATGATGTCAGTAAGTCTAATGTCAATTAGGTTATGCTGTCAATTAGTCTAAGATTTTAAAACTGGATCTAACTCTCTGTTCCCAGTGAGCTGTTAGAAGTAGAAAACAGTACTTTTCAAAAATAAAGATAAAGAGACAAACAAAACAAGCAAAGGCTCTTACTACCAAGGATCTGAAAGCTGGAATGTCAGTCCTCACTTCCTTAGTCTTGTTTCTGTTTGCACTGACTGGTTGTGAGCAGTTCCTGCATGGGTTCTTTACACATTTCTACCTGAGTCTCTCTCTCCCTACACTCTTCATCTCCCACAAAAGCACAATGCACTGTCTTCTGAAATGCCCACTCCCTAATTTCCATCAGAAAAAAAAAAAAAAAAAAGCTTTACACCCTGACAGATGGGTTTGAGATTCAGAGATAAGGTCAGAGATTGGGATGTCAATCTGGGAGTTGACAGAAACATGCTATTTAAAACCCAGAGCAAAGAGAATGAGGAGGCAAGTCTCCCCAAAATGTAGAGGTCAAATGGTAGAGCACTCTGTGGTCAAGGCAACAGAAAAAAAAAAATACAAAGCCAGAACTTGCAAAGTGCTGTGCCAAGTCAGTCAAGAGAGATGTCAAGAGGACAGCAGGCTGATAACGATGAGGCTCAGCTACGAGGACTAAGAAGACGCGTATACTTGTTTCTGCATTCAGCCAGAGGCCACAAGTGCTGTCACAGATGCAGGTTGTAGGAGTACACTTATGATAGATGACTGTTGAAGAAAACTACAGGCTACCTCCTCAGAATACAAAGAACATTGAGCTGAAGACAACTGAAAGACAGGGGAGCTCTGTCTTCCCTCTGATTGCCTAAAGCTCAGCTTCTTAAAACAAAGGTTGTGTAAGTGGGGATCATAAAAATTTGGCAATAGTAAAACATTTCTGTACACAAAATCACCAAAAGTAATTAAAAATTACCGATGATGTTCTACATCCCACATTATAAAATATGCAGTCAAGGTTTAATTTGTATTTAAAGCTAAACAAGCATATCATCAATAAGTAATAAAGCCATACATATACCAAAGAACTGTTTTAAAATAGATTTCTTTATATTTTTTAATGTTTTATTTTTTTTTTTTATTTTTTATACCTGTATATCCAAGGCTGTTCACTGGTTCTCCAGTGGGAGTAGTTATGAGGGGAAACAGTTTAAGAAGGCCTGGCCTGAGGCAGGACAGAAATCTATTACATTAGTAAAATGTCTCCCTCCACCCTAGAGGATGTGCAACCTTATTCATCTTCTGTAAAACCCTGCAATGGCACCAGGGGGCGCTTGGAGCCAAGCTGACGCCTCCAGTTCATCTCTCCTACACTCACCTCACTAGCTCTCCACCTTTGGAAAATGGGGATTGCTTTCCCTTACATTGTCATTTCTCCAAAATCAACTGTTCCCCTGCTGAAGGTAAACGAGACTCCAGGCCACTGCTTGCAGTTACTGTTCCCTGAGGCTCTCATGCTGCACGCAATCCATGTTAATAAAATTTGGTTCTCTCGTGTTAATTTGTCTTTTGTTGTAAGAGTCTGGTCCAACTACATATTTGTGAGGGCTGGGAGGAAAATATTTTTCACACCTTCAATGTAATGCTGAGCCTAGAATCTAGATTGGATAGGGACAGTAAATACAAGAAGTGGGTGACGGGAAATGAAAGGACAATGGAATGACATCAGTCACACAATACAGAGTGTGGGGCAGAGGTGTCTCTTGTAAGGCAAACATCTGAGGAGATTCTGTTTCTTTTCTGAGTTAATTCAAGGAAAAGCCAAATAAGACAAAATAAATTACAATTGCCTTAAACCTATAGTTTCCTTTATCACTTAGGAAAGACACAAGAGCAGGAAAGAGTAACATGTTTAAGTTGGAGTGGGTGGGTGAGTGGTTAAATATGGTCAATGAGTAAGTTTATAAACTAGAGCAGTTAAGAGCACTGGCGTTCCCGGCACTCACGGGGCAGCTCACAAATGCCTGTAACTGTATTCCATGGGATCCAATATTTCTCTTCTGGCTTCTACCAGAACCAGGCACACACACAATTCACTTACATATATGCAGGCAAAACATGCATACACATAACAAAAAATTAAATCTTTTCAAAAGAGAGAGCACTGGAATAAAAGACAGAAACAGGGAACGAATGAGAATGTGTGGTCAGAGTCATGAGCGGTCATTTTGTCATAGCAAGCAAGGAATTTGAAGTTCATTCTGCAGAATATAAAACCAGCAAATTCTGAACACCAGAGGGACAAAAGGTCTGTTTTAGGAAGAAATATAGTAGCAATGTGTCTTTCAAAGTAGAAGGGATGTGTGATATAAGAAGCAGAATTTCACTGGAAATCTGTAAGAATAGAATAATAAAAAGGTAACAAAAAGCTTATGATACGTAAAATGAAGAAGAGTAAATAGATGTAGAAGACAGAAATTGTCAAGTGGGCTGAGCATAATTTTTCTTTTACCTTTCTTGAGTTCAATTGGTAAACAATGAACTGCACATGATTAAAAGTATATTTTAATAAGTTCTGAGACCAACTCCAAGGTTCCTTTGTAACTCTTTCTTCCTTACATCTCACCCTCTTCCCCTGCTGCCAGGCAGCCCCTGATCACCTATATACCGCTGTACATTACTTTGAATTTCCTAGGACTGCATATGAATGAAGCCCGGTGGAATAAAGTTGCATTATCTGTCTTCTTCCACACAGCATTATTTTGAAGATCATTTGTGTAGCTACATGTATAAATGATTAATTCCTTTTTATTCCTTAGTAACAGGTCATTGTATGGATGCTACCATATGCCTATTCATGAATCTGTATTTCATAGATAATCATTTATAGTCTTTGACTATTATATATAAAGCTGCTATAACCATCCATGTTCAAGCTTCTGCATAAACATTCTTTCATCTTGGGTAATTCATTAACAATGGAATGTGTAAGATATATAATAGGTATAAAATTCACCTAAAAATCCAACAAACTGTAAGCCAAACTGGCACAGAACCCTACATTCTAACCAGCACTATACAAAATGTCTAATTCTTCAGCCTTGCCACTTAAGTTACGTAGCTATGCCTCACTGTTTTAGCCTGCACTTTCCTGAGGATTATTGGTACTGGAAATCTCTATATGTTTGCCATTAAAATCCTTTTGGTTATGCATATGTTGTAACCCTTGCCCATCTTTGAAACCAAGTTCCACTTCTTGGTGAATTTTGGAATTCATTCATATGTCTTGTATACAAGTTCTTTATCAGATATAATTACTGCAAATACTTGCTCCTAGTCTTTACTTATCTTTCTGTTCTTTTTTATGGTGCTTTTTACATTTTGATAAAATTAAATTTATTTTATGAATTGTTCATCTGATGTTACATTTAAGAAATCTTTGCCTAATCCAAAGCCACAGACATTTTCTCTTATTTTCATTTGAGGAGTTTTATAATTTATCCTTTACTTTTGGGTATGTGATCCATTTTGAGTTAATTTTCACACTTGATGCAACATATGAACTAAAGTTCACCTTGGAGGCAAAAATAAAACGTTCCTTCACTGAACTGACTACTGATGGTTGTTGCAATCACTCGTCCATGTATGTGTGGGTCTATTTCTAGACTCTATTCTGTTCCACTAAGCTGTTTTGATTTGCATCAATACCACAAGCTCTTGATCCAGAAGTTCTATAGCAGACCTTCACTTTGTGCTAGCTCTCTATATTGGTTGTTTTACAAATCAGGCCTGGTTTTTCTATCCTAAATCCTCTGCATTTCCATGTGAATTGTTTAATCCTCTCATCAATTTCTACAAAAGAGGTTTGTGGAGATTTTTACCTAGAATCAATTTCAGAAGGAAGAATAGCTTAAGAACACAGCCTGCCAACATACTTGGGTTGTCTTTCATTTCAACCAGCAAGGTTCTATAGTATAGAGTATGCATAATTTTCACATTTCTTTTCAGAGATAGCTTTATGACTACATATTTTTGATGCTATTATCAATGGGCCTTGCTAAGCTTAATAAATGCTATTCAGTCTGTGGACTCCTCTTAAAGTAGGAGAGTTCTCATGCACTTATCCTAAGTAGCTGTATCTAAATGTTGTGTATTTTAAAAGACAGAAATTATTTTGCTTTTTAGGTCTGGTGTGTGTAAAAGTTTCAGCTGTTTTTGAAATTAAATACACATGTAGGTATAGCTATCATTTGTAACTTTTATTTCAGAGTCATAAGAAAGTCTTAGAAGACAGTTCAAACGGGGAGAACGTAGAGTTTGAAGAGCTTAATAACTACTGCCCATAACTGTCTTATAAATGGCTTCAGTGAAACTGGAAGTGTCAGCCATCACTTGGCAGGATATATTTTGATGGCATAAAGTAATAAAAAGCTATGCAGTAGCAAATTCATTGCTGGGCATCAGTGACAACAATGGCACCAACCTGAAAAATTTAAACATCAGCAATGAATGAAAATACATAAAATTTACACATTTCTATGATCTAAGAGGGGTGGTGCAAAGTCAGAACTCAGTTCTGTATTTGTAGTATTCTGGGCATGACTGTATTTTGTATTTACTGTTTCTATAAAATAAAACAATTTATCTAAATTTCTGTGTCTAGACTTTTTCTCTCTGTAAGTGTGTGCTGTGCCTGCATGTGTGTGCCTGTTTCCATGTGTGTGGGTGCACACATATGTGAGGGTGCACATGTACACAAATACATGTATACACATGCATTTGGAAACAAGGTTGATATTGGGGGTTGATTTTTTAATGTGCATTGGTGTTTTGCCCCAGGTATCAGATCCCCTGGAACTGGAGCTACAGACAGTTGTGAGCTGCCGTGTAAGTGCTGGGAATTGAACCCCGGTCCTCTGGAAGAACAGCCAAAGCTCCTAACCCCATCTCCAGCCCTGTCTCCAGACTTCTACCTCTTAAATGACCAGTTTAGAATCAGACAGCCCACTGTCATCTACTACAGAAATCTAGGATTCTTGCAAGCAGACAAACAGGTTACTACTGTTCATTAATTGCTACTGTGATCTGTTCTTTACCTAGAATGCCTGTTTCTATGTGGGTTCTGCACTGGACAGTAGGCTGTTTTAGGGTTTTTTTCCACATGCAAATGCAATAAAAGGACTCTTACCTAAAGTTGTGAGAATTAAAGGTTAATGAAAAACTCTTAGAATAGCTTACAAAGGCACTTATGAAATGACTTCTATTGTATCATATATTCCTTTTGCTCTTGAAAATATGTGATGTTCTAGATGAAATCCATTGTATATTAATATGATTTCTCATTACTTATTTAGAAAAGAAACATTTTGCTCTATTTTACTTTGAGTTATAAAAAGGTGTAGCTTTTTTAGAGGGGCAAGATTTCTAAGTACCTACATTTTTTTTTTATGACAATCAGTTACAAAGACGCACATTGAACTCCTGGGTAAAGACAGTATTGGTATTTAAGAATTGCTTTAATTTTTGTGCACAGAAACACTCACATAGTGTTCTGGAATAACTGAAAAACTAAACAGGTGATCCATGCCCATCCTGTGGAGAACAAAGGGAACACAAGTATACAAATCGCTGTCACCTCCAAACGGGATTTCTCTTCTAGATTAACCACATTGCCAATGTAGGTAAGGAAGATTCCCTGTGAGTTGGGAAGACAGAAGAACTGTTGAACTGTATTGCTTCCCTCTATCTGTGCACAGGGTTAACAATAGGAGGCTGAATCAGTGGGCTTCATATGTGCCATGAAAATCATCTGTGGAACTTGCTATAAAACTCAACCTCCTGCTCCATGCCCTGAGATGCTGATACCAACACCCAGTTTTAACACATGTCTTGGGCCATTCTGATGCAAGTGGAGACCATTTCCAAGACAAAACCCCTCTGAGAACACTGCACTTACACTAATAATGATCAAAGATGTTACCACTACAATAATGCCTTTTACCTAAGGAAAAAAATGTGCTAAGGTCTTACTCCACAATCCCAAGTGGTCTACACCTAGTTACACAAATCTGAGACTGATGCCAGTTATTTTAGGACAGTGAAGGCTTCTTTTCCACCTGAAGTATGTAATATGATGAAAACCTTAAACAACAAAGATAAAAGATTCAATATATTCCTTAGGAGACAAAACCTACACATTTCAGAATTTCAAATCATTGTAGTTAATATAATTTCACACTTCCTACTCCCAGAAGTTTAAAGAAAAGAGAGTCCTGGTATAATTTAAACACATGGATGAACTTACCCTTCTGTTCCCACAGCTAAATTATGGTCTGGGCTAAGATAATGTGTTGAACATAATGCAGCAAATTGCTGGTCTTAACCAACTACCAGCTGACTATCTGAGCTTACCTAGTAGGCACAGAGACAAAACACGCCAGAGGTGGTCTGGCATCCCACCCCACAACTACTGAGGCAGATTCAGTGTTTTAAGATGTTTGTCTCATGGTTCTTAGATACACTATATACAGTAAAGCTGAAGCATCAGAGGCAAAGGTGATGTAGGAAGGGCAACTGGCAGCAGAAGAGCAGTATGACCTTAAGTGTTAAGACAGCCAGCCATGTAATATCATTAAACACTGGTGTGATGGATAAGCCCTCAAAACCTGACTGCTGTCACACAGGAACAAGGAAGCTTAGCAGCAAGAACCCATACAGCTGGTGGAAATGTGAAGTAGGACAGCCACTCTGGAAGACACTTAGAACTTTTCTTTAAAAGCTGAATGTATTCTTACTATGTGATCCCATAACCGCACACCTTGGTATTTATCCAAAGGACTTAGAAGCATAAAATCTACACAAAACATACAAGTGGACATAATAGCAGCTTTACTCATCCTTGTCAGAACACAGGAGCAGCAAGGTGTCCTTCAGTGGGTGAATGGAAACATGAACTATGGCATATCCAATACATATGCTCTGTCAAAACCCATAGGATATACACAACACTCCACAGCCTAATTTAAAGACTGGGCTACAGCTAAAATAGTGTATCAATATTGGTTCATTAGTTATAAACCAAGCCCAAAACTGGTCTTCAGTAGTTGTGGGACAGGAACTGAGACTGCACTTTTCTTATCTGTGTCCAACCTGTACATTACCTCAGACCATTTTCTAGAAAGAATGTATATTGTGTACTGCAGATGAAATCTGCCAACAGCTGAGGGGTGCAAAGGTCTGTGCCTGCCACACAGTCAATGCACTATAAACCACGACATAAGTAATGGAAAGATTATGGGGTAAATGATTCTGTGAAACTCTGTGAACTACTTGCTCACTTTAGCCTGAAGACCAAAACTTTACTAAAAATTAAGTCTAGTTGTTTTTAGAAATGATAATAAAACAATTCCATCACACAGCAATTGTACAGCTACTTTACAGTAATCACAAGGGAAGATCTCCATATAGGGATCGGTCATGTCATGCCATGTGGTCAGAAAGAGCCAAGACACAAGTGGGACCTTGACAAAAAGACAAAGCTCATCAGTCAAGCAGAGCTGCAAGCATGGACATTTCAGAGGCCCACCGCAGTGTTCAGAGGATGGCATCCTAGCAGACTGTCTGCA
>CABHPP010129838.1:4415-23705 GCA_902168425.1 Peromyscus attwateri | reverse complement strand
GAAGAAGAAGAAGAAGAAGAAGAAGAAGAAGAAGCAGCAGCAGCAGCAGCATGCTGGGTAAGCCAGTGCGCAGGGTTCCTCCAAGGTTTCTGCTTCAGTTCCTGCCTCCAGGCTCCTCCCTGTGCTCTTGTCCTGACTTCTCTTGATGATGGACTGTAGACTATAAGCCAAATAAGTCGTTTCCTCCCTAGGTTGCTTTCATTTCTCACAGTAATAGGACACCTTCTGCGTCAGGCCCACACATTGGCCTTTTCTTTTTAGTGCTGGGTATTAAACTCAGGAACTTCTGTGCGTGCTAGACAAAGGCTCTACCACTGAGTCTCAGCTCACACCTGTCTTTCAAGAGAAGTATTTTAAACAATTTTTAAAACTTTATGCCTGGTTCCTGGTTCGTCTCTTGATGGGGAAAGCAAAGATTGGTGCCATAAGCAGGTGAAGCTGTGCCTGAGAGACACTGGGGTTCCCAGTCATTAATCCTTCTCACAAAACTCCCTGTGCTATTGGCTCATATCTGCAATGTGGGGCGCTTCCATCTGGTTGCACTTTGATGTAAAATGTGGTTCTATATGATCATAAAATTGGTTTAAATGCAACTGTTGCAAGACTAGTTAATGGACATTTATTATTTAACAGTATGTTTTAAAGTCATCTGCAGCCAGAAAGGACAAGAAAACTTCTCTCTCCTCTCTCCACCGCACTGGGAAACATGCTCGTTACTGAAAACACCCACCAATGTCATTGGCTCATTTGTTCATTTAGAAGGGTTTATTTCCTGACAAAACAGAGCTACAGTTCCATGGCTACCTAGTTTGGTAGCAGAGACTCATTTTAAAGAGAAATCCTTCTCTCTCATTGCTGTGCTTGTTTCTAAGAGGCTATCAGCTGCTATTTAGAAGTGTTCCTAGACTTTCTCCCCACGTGAATTCATCTTGAAGCTACGTCAAGGTCATTACTCGGTTCAAGGAAGAGACGCTATTATAGAAAGCAGAGAGCTCTCCTAGCTCATCAATGACCTCTAAGACGTCGGCACCAATTATCGTTTCGATTCCTGTCTGTGGAAAGCCACTGCCGGGAACATCTATAATGATGGTTTCAGCATCTTCTCCCTGTGATCCTGTGATCCTTCATCCCAGGCTAGCAGCTGGATGCACTGTGAATCTGCTGCCATTCAGCCCTCCAAATGGTCAGGAAGTCTCAGGAGTGTTGGTAATGAATTCAGGTAGCTGCCCAGCACAGGGAAACCCCATTTTCTGTCATGTTAGTTGAGCAGAGGGCTGAGTTCAGGGCAGGTTTTACAGGGGGTGGCATCAAATAAAACTGGATTTTAGATTTTTGGAGCTGGGCCAGCTCTTTGGAATTTGTCAGTCTTTGTCTTAACATGGTAATACTGTGCTGGAACCTTCTCTGCTGCCATGCAAGGATGAGCCTCATTCAAAATACAGACCATTAGCATAGACAAGGACCTCAAAGGATATTCCCATCACAACCACCAGAAAGGAACAGAAAGAAATGATGCAAGGGCCTGTTTGTACTGCACAGCACCTGGCATTGGGTAAGAGGAAAGTTTCTGTCTCTACAGCTCCCAGCCTGGCAGAAAACAGATCAGTTCCTATCGGCCAGAGGCCAGGGTGGTAAGTGCAAGAATGAAATGTGCCTGTAGTGGTGAGCAGATGGAGGGGGACATTTAAACAGACCTGGAGGCTGTTCACTGAAGGCCTCTTAGGGCTGTGGCTTAAGATGATTTTGAAGGGAGACCTGGAACCATCTAGAAGGAGGATCGTTGTCAAAGGGACAGAAAAACTGCATTCTACAACCAGCAAAGTTATATCTGTGACCTTGGACTACAATCTCTGTCTCTAAAAATATAATACACATTTTAAAAAAAAGAACCCTCATTTGAAATCACAGTGAAAAGCAAGGCCATGTTCCTGCCTCAGTCCTTCTGTCCTTGGAGCCCTCAAGGGCGAGCAGACTCAGAGAGGACCTGCTCACTGCAGTGTCTGTCAGCCCCAGCTGCTCGGGGGGAATGCAATGGCACTTTCTGTATCTCTGCAGTGACAAGTGAGAACAATTGTTCTCCAAGGTCGTCCACTCCGAGAACCACCACACTTTGCAACCCCAGGGCTCTGCCGGTGTTTCTGGGCTCCGGCGCACACCGTGCTTATTTACACTTTATAAACGTGTTATGAGCTGCAGGATGAAGGGCCTTGCCTCAGACTTAGAGTCTCTATGCTGTCATGGTTTATTTATTAATTCATTACTGGCAAATCTTAAGTGCCATGAGCCAGACTCTAAGTTACTATGCAAAGATGGCATGGCCTTCTTACGATTCCTAAGACATGTGCGGTTCCAGTAGGAGAGGCAGAGAAAACTAAGGATCATGGCACAGAGTAATAACTTCTACGACAATGGCATGCACTTAATGGATTCTGGCCAGAACCTTCTGGGCAAGCATGGTCAGAGAGACACACCCCAGGAAGACAGGTTTTCTTTTCTTCCTTCCCTTTTTGTTCTTATTTCTTGGTGGCTCTAGGGATTAAACACGGGACTTGGCACATGGCAGACAAGGGCTCTACCACTGGTCTGCATTCCCCAGCCCCTTTTCTATTTTTAATTTTGAAACTAGGTCTTACTAAGTTGTCCAGGCTAGCCTCAAACTTTCTCTCTAGACTATACAGGATTTAAACTTTTGAATCCTCCTACATGAGCCTTGCTAGCAGTTGTGATTACAGGTTTGTACCACCAGGCCTGAATGGCCATTTTGAGCGGATACTTTGGACAAGGTGAAATGGAATGGATGAATATGTGTATGTGAGTACTAGGGGTGGGGGAGGGGGGAAACTCAGTTATAACTGTCACCAGGACACACCCACATGCCTATGTTCTTTCTTTTTTTTTTTTTTTTTTTTTAGGTTTTTCGAGACAGGGTTTCTCTGTGTAGCTTTGCACCTTTCCTGGATCTCGCTCTGTAGACCAGGCTGGCCTCGAACTCACAAAGATCCGCCTGGCTCTGCCTCCCAAGTGCTGGGATTAAAGGCGTGCGCCACCACCGCCTGGCTAAACTTTTTTTTTTATTATTTTTTTTTCCGATTTATGGATCAGGTAGACAGTGTTCAGACACCATAGGGAATTGAATCCGGGACCTCTGGAAGAGCAGGCAGCGCTCTTAACCTCTGAGCCACCTCTCCAGCTGTTCTTTCTTCAAATGCTTTAAATACAATTCAGACTGCTTAGCAATTAAAAATGAAGCCCAGCTATACCTGTAGCTGTCTCAGTTTTAGAGTTAAATACTAACAAAACTTAATCTTCTTGGTCAGTGAGATTTTAAGATAATAGTACATTGTAGGAGATATTGGGCATCATATACCACACACAGCCCTCCTTAGCATCCAAATTTCCCAGGCAGCTCCTTGAGAAAGAACTTTTCAGTTATTCTCAAATATTTTACTGAGTATAAAGTGGAAATGCAGCCATACGTGGTGGTGCATACCCATAGTGCACTTCTGATGCCAAGAGGTAAAATCTCAAGTCAGAGACAAGCACAGGCTGCATACAAAGATCATGTCCCAAAACAACCCAAGTAAAAAGGCAGTGTTAGTCAGCTCTCCTATGCTATAACAAATATACCTGAGCTAAACTGACTTAAAAAGAGGAAAGCTTTCTTTTGGCTCATAGTTGTGGAAGTTTCAGACTATGATTGGCCATCCTCTTTGCTTCAGGTCCTGTGGAGATGTATCATGTCAAAAGTGGCATTCATGGCAACACCATTTGCCTCATGACTAGAAGGGAGGAGACCAAAGTCTTCATAGTCCCCTTGGAAGACTTAGCCTTAAGGACATAGCATCACTTACATGAGCCTACCTACTAAAGGTTCCACCATCTCCCAAGAGCACCATATCTGGGACCAAACCTTCAGGGAACATTCCAGATCCAATTATAGCAGTGGTTCTCAACCCGTGGGTCATGGCCCCTTTAGCAAACCTCTACCGCCAAAAATATTTATGTTACAATACATAACAGTAGCAAAGTTATAGTTATGAAGTAACAATGAAAATAATTTTATGGTTGGGGGTCAGCACAATATGAGGTACTGTATTTAATAGTTGCAGCATTAGGGAGGGTTTAGAATTACTGAACTATATAGCATGCAGAGGAAGTCTGGCTAGCTTGAGCTTCCTCTTTATGCTTAGGGGAACAAAAAGTTTTGAGTGAAAAACATGGGTTTTGGAGTCAGTCTGTCTGGCATCAAATCCTGACACCATAACTTTCTAGGTATTGACCTAGAAATTACATAATGCCAATGATCCTCAATTTCATCATTTTACAAATAGAGACTGATGAGCTGGTGGTGTGGCTTAGATGCAGAGTGCTCAGTTGCCAGAGCATTCACAGAGCCCTGGGTTCAGTAGTTCCCAGCACTGAATAACATGGTATGATGACCTGGAACTATAATCTCAGCACTGGGGAGGGGGGACAGAAAGGTCAGGAGTTCAAGGTCATCATCCACCACATAGTAAGTTTGCTGCCAGCTTGGGTGACACAGCAAATTTCAGGCCAGCTAGAGCTACGTAGTGAGATGTTCCCTCCAAACACCAAATACAAACAAACAAACAAACAAAAACATGAAGTGTAGAATAATAGGATATTTATTCTGTGGGGTAATCTTAGAAGTGCATTTAGCCAATGCTTATAAGTTATTTTATCTATCAGATACCTGTTTGTTTCATGTATAATCCATCATATAACTCTTTATATATTGATCTATCATTTATCTATTATATCATCTGACTGTATATCTATCTATCTATCTATCTATCTATCTATCTATCTATCTATCTCTATCATCTATCTACCTACCCACCTACCTATCCATCATCTACCTATCTATCTTTTATCTACCAAAATCTATCTACCCTACTTATAAATCCTTCCCATTACCCCATACTTACCAGGGAACTGGACCACCTATAGTTCTGCTTACATTTGAATCACATTTGTTTTCACTGACATCAACATGAAACCTTGGGGAAAGGATAACAATAAATTTCATTAGGAAAACGGCTTGGCCCTTTGCATGCTCTATGACAGTCCTGCTGTGGACAATGAGACCCTCTCAAGAATGAAGTATTGTAGACCGGGGACATTGAATCTCAGAGGCAACTGCAGAGTGGATGTACATGGTTCTCCTTGCTATCTCCCTTACCATGTTCCAGTACATGTTCTTCCTGGGGTTACCCAAGAGACACATGCTATTGACATTCCTACTTATGTGGTGTCAGAGAGATGAATGGAAAGGCTGGTGGGGATTGAACAATGGTCATGTCATATGGCCCTGGTGTTCCCATAAAAGTAGGCTAGCATGACCTGTGTCATGCCTGACTTTTCTCATCTCTCAAGGTAGATTTGAGAATAGATTCATTTCAACCAAATTACAAGCTTAGGGAAATAACTTAGCCACAAATAAAGCCATGATCAGATCAGTTGATGTTGCCTTATACTGATACTGCATTCTTTGGGAGAAGGAAAATAATGAGCTAGAACAGCCCAAGACAATTTTGTAAAGGAACTGAGAATTCGAGGGTAATTAAGATGGAAAGTCAAGAAAAAATAACTTTGAGGCTGAAGAAATGGAAAGCTGTTGAGATAGACACTCAAAGCCTTGGTCTTCCACATCCATGCATACACACATGAAAACACACACACACACACACACACACACACACACACACACACACACTAGTATTTTAAGTATTAACTTATTACCTTGTAGAAAAACTAAAGTTCTGTATACCTGAACCTTATTCTAGGCATCTACTTCCTCCCTTCCTCCTCTCTCCTCCCTCTCCTTCCTTCCTTTGCTGGAAATGAACCCCAGGGCCTCATGTGTGTTAGGCAAACACTTAGCATGGAGCTGTACCTCTAGGAAGACAAGAATTACAAACTGTCATATTTATTGCAATCTCAAGTGTCAAGGGGAATTTGCTATTGCAGTCACCAGGTAACTGGAGCTTCACTCGGCCACCCAAGAATGCAGTGAGCCAGAGTCAGAAGCTGAACTGAGGCTAACACACTGAGCGTAGTGGGTGCCGCCAGGTGAGCGTTTGTCCCGTGTGGTCAAAGCCTGCTTGTATCGCCTTGACACGTGCAGATTTTGAGTAGGCAGAGCCCAGACGCCTGCATTTTAACTCTCTGCCAGGTCATTGTTGCTCACACTCAAGTCTGCAAGCTAAAGCTCTGGATTCACAGCTCTCAGCCCCTTTTGGACATTGCCCAGGCAAGTAATCTGTCGTATATAGAGACCCAGTACACACACATGCCACCAGAAATGGTGCCCTCACTTACTACAACGAGACATTAGTATTTGTTTCATTTTATTCTAATTCATTTTTAAAGCCCGTGATTTATAGTATGGACCATAAATGTGGCTTGAAAAACTCTATATGAAGAAAAACTATTAACCAAGGCTTGAATCTCACGTGGTGGGGAGCTAAGGTTGGGGACATAGAAAGAGAGCTACTTCTCCATTTTAACAGAAGTTTGAAACTTTCTAAAAGATGGATCTCTTCTGAAACTGTGGCTAAAACAAAGGCCTTGTTTTAGAGAAAAATTCATATACATACACAGTTTCTTCTCCCTTTTCAAAGATTTTCTGGATCTCTCTGTACAAATCTCTCAGTTTTCAGACTCTAAATAAATGGTCATTATACTCTGTGTAGGAGCAGGAGTCAAGGGTGGGCCACCTCATTACCTCGTGAGGTCAGGACAGGGGAGCACAGGAGCATCTATGCTGCTGAAGTTTACCATGTTGCTTCTTCCCAACCTTAGGCCTCCGAGCCTCAGAGAATGATGAAGCAAAACACCCACTGGCTGTTTTCTGTTTTCTCTGATATCACAGGCATGAGGTCATTGGAGAAAAATCTTGCCAGATCATAAGGAAGGATGGCTTCTTAAAGACAGTTCTTGAGGAGACAGATGTCATTAATGGGGGTAGCAGAGGTCACTAAAAGCAAGGGCTGGAAGGAGCTTGTTATGGGTTGAATTGGAAATGTCTCCCACGGGCTCATGTGTTGAACACATTTTCCCCAGCTGGTAGCCGTATTATAGGAGGCTGTAGGTCCTCAGGAGGTGGGACCTAGCTGGTAGAAACGGGTTACTAGTGGGTCTTTGGAGCTTGTAACCAGCAGGAGTTCTGGCCACTCTCTTCTTCCTTGGCTAACCTGGTGAACAACTCCATACCCTACATGCTCATACCACCATCCATGTCCCCACGCCTTTCCTGCGGTGATAGACCAGGGGCCTTTGCAGCTATGAGCCAAATAAATCCTCCTTCTTTAATTTGTTTTGGTCCTTACTCTTTCACAGTGATGAAAAGTGGCGCAGGGGACAAGCAGGCTTCTGTCACCCCGGACTCTGTTGGCCCTATTTTCTGGACCACAGATTGGAGGTTGGAAGACATGACATTCTACCTGGAAGTGTTTCCATCTGACTTAAAAGCAGCTACAGCAGGCCCCAGGAATCTCTGTTGGAAAGTCCATGGGGGACGGACATTTTGAACTTATAGCATGACATCCTGATAAGTCCATCCCACATAAAGGAAAAAAAAGGAAAACAAACAAAAAAACAAAAAACCCCAAACAACTTAGGTTGAAAATATCTGTAGTATTTTACTTACTCATCCCTGCGACAAAATCCCAGACAGCAAGCTTAAGGAAGGTCTTGCTTATTCTGTTTCACAGTTTGAGGGTACAGTCCATTCAGGAAGCAGAGAGAGACGCATGTTGATGCTCAGTTCAATTTTGCCTTTTCATTCAACCCCAGTCTCTGGAATAGTGCCTCCCACATTTAGACTAGGTCTTCCCACCTAATTAACCTAATCTAGAAGCTCCCTCACAGACATGCACGAGGTTTGTTTCCATGGTGATTCTATTCCCATCAAGTTGACTCATGCCAAGGCTAGCTGTCATCTCTGCCGGACTTCCTAAATACCATATCTTAGCCTGGTCTACCTTAAACATGCCCAGAACACCTTTATCAGCCTGTCATTGGGCAAAGTCATCTAACACAAAGCCCATTTTATAATAAAGTGTTGAGCATCATGTGTGTGGTGGTTTGAATGGAATGTTCCTCATAGACTCAGAAGTTTGAATGTGATCCACACTTGTTGGTGGTGTTTGGGGAGGTTAGGATGTGTGGCCTTGCTGGAGGAAGTGTGGCACCAGGGGCAGGCTTTGGGGTTTAAAAGCGACATGATATTTCCAGTTTGCTCTCTCTGCTTGTGTTCGTGGTTCAAGATGTGAGCTCTCAGCTTCCTGCTCCAGCAGCCACGCCTCTACTCTGCCATCGTGGACTGTCACCCTCTGTCACTATAAGTCCGACTGAGCTCTTTCTTCTGTAAGTCACCTTGTTCGTGGTGTTTTGTCACAGCCGTAGGAAAGTAACTGATGCAGTGGGATTCCCTAAGTACCATACATGAATGTGAGGGGAAAAGGAGAGTTGTAGGGATATTTCCCATCAATGTCTGGTTAACACACATGACAACGTGGCTTCTACTGCAGGCACATCACTTTTGATCATGATAAAGTTCTAGGGGTAGCCATAGTGAGGTGGGGGTTGAGGGTTGTCCTTTCAAGGAGATGGTGCCTATTTCCAGTGCTTAAGGAATGACTCAGATTCATCTCTGGCCTTGAGAAACAAAGCTGAAAAAAGGCTCCAAGACGTCCAGGGACGTGGAGCCATTTCCAAATCCTCAGATGCCCCTATGCAGAGTCACACAAAGGTATTTTGAGGGAAGGCCCAGGAAGAAAATGGCCCAGGGTTGCTACTCCAAGTATGACCAGTCCACACATCTTTTCCTGGGGGAGGTACAGAGGTCCTTGTACTGCAGATAAACACTATGGGAACCAAGACTGTTAAACACACAGGGCTCTCTTTTCAAAGGGAAAGATGTATAACCTGTTCTCTACCCAGAAGGCTGGGAGCGGACATGGTTTATAGCCTGGTGACCTCTCACTATCTATGTGGCTGAGACCACAGTGGATTCTTGCCCCACCCTTATCATGAGCCTGTTTTTCTCAGTCAATCTCTAGAACCCATCTTTATGGAAGATGTCACACGTAGTTTACAAAGGATTTCGATGTAGCCATGTCTTAAGCTTTACTGTGCACATGGGATTGAGTTATTTATCACCAGGAAAATTTTCACCAAATTGTACTGTTCTGAAATATACCTAAAGTAAACCACTCAGGGTCAGACTCTCAGTTTGACCCAACACCAGCTACTGAGTCGTGTTAAACGGAACTGCTTTCTTTATCTCTCACAGATCGTTACTCTGACCTCGGTGGTTGCGGAGACCCTCCACCCTTTCCAAGCCTGAATCATTTATTCATTGTTGGTTACTGATGGGGTGAGAAGATACAAACCTATGGATTTGAGAGCATAACTTTTTGGTTTGCTATATCATTTTTTTCCTTGCAGTGCTGGAGATGGAAGCCAGCGTCCTGAATATATTTGGCAAGCACACTACCACCCAGGGAGACCCTCCCCTTTCCTATCTCTTTTGTTTGTTGAATATACTACATTTTATTTTATTTTGTATGTTTGCATTAATTTTTCTGTGAATTCACTGTTATTTTATATTATAAAAAATATTTGTCTTTGACCAGTTTGGAACATGGGGGGAACAGCCAGGCTTCCAGCACACTCTGAATAGCACTGATCTAGAGCAATGCTGTCTCCACATCGTGGGTGAAGAAACCAGGGCACAGAGAATACACGTAACTGAGACACGTGAGTCAGACGGACTATTCCCATCATCTGGTGTGGTTTAACATCTAGACCTTGCTTCCTCCCCAGAGGAGATGCCGGGGGCCTGGGACCATGATAGTTTATTGTTTAAAGACTTAGTCTCACAAACAAATGGCCTATAAAAATAGCAGGCAGCAAATCAAAGCAAACATATTTCCTTGGAAATGCATTAGCAGATCTTACAAAAGCAAGTTTCGACATGTCAAACTGCAAAATATTCTATCCCTACAAATAGTTGTGGTCTTTTGTTGGAAAGGAATGCCAGAAAACAGAAAATAATACATTTAAACTACAAATAATGATTGTATTCTGCACTTAAGGAAATAGACGGTTGATGGCATTGTAATTTTTTGAAGCCAATAGGTACCAGTGTACAATGTACGCAGTCTATAGAATACTGTAGACACATCCCTGTGAGCAATTACTGTGAAAATTTAGAGAAGCCTAAAGACAAGAGTTGAATGGTCCCATTGGGAGAAAATGGTGAAGGAAGTGAAGATAGTCAGTGATAATTTGAAGCCTCATCTTAGCATTATCTCAGTAGACACTAATGGCTCTGCAGCCAATGATAATGCTCTCTACTCAGGAAAAACAATGCGCACTTATAAATGCACACAGTTGAGTCCTTAAAAGTGTGTGTATGAGCAATCCTGTGGGTCTGTTTGAACCTCTCTTCCAGCGAATAACAATTCCTCCTCCTCTCCTGCTCACGGTGTGCTCTGCTCACCCCCATGTCTTTGTCCCTCACGTTCTTTTCAGAAAACATTTGATTTACTCCACTTAAAAGGCAAGTCCTTCTTGTCTTAAACTTTAGTACACTAAAAGCTCAGCTGCCCCAGAAAGTCTTTTCTAGTGGACCCCATGGAACTCTGACTCAGCCATCTCCTTGTGACCCTAGACTGTACATTTCCATTCTGTATTTTTATGTAGTTATTTTGCTTGTCCATGCTTTCAGCTCTGCGTTGTTTGTGTGCACATGTTGTGTGGAATATATATAATGTCCGAATGTGTCATGCAGTGTGTGGTGTGTGTGTGTGTAGTATGTGCAATATGTAATGTACACATGCATGTAGGCATACATGTGTGTGATGTATGGTGTGTATATGCCATGTGTGTAGTTTTTAAAGTATGTGTGCATGTAGACATATGTCAGGGAGTAAGATTTTGGTGACGTGATAAAGCAGTGTGTGTGTGTGTGTGTGTGTGTGTGTGTGTGTGTGTGTGTGTGTGCGTGTGTGTGTGTGTGTGTGTTGTGTAGGAATCAGGTCATGTGGTAAAGTGAAGAAGCACAGCTCCTGTGTGTATGCGTGTATGGGGGGTAGGTTACTGTGGTGAAGTAATAAAGCACAGCTCGTGTGTGTGTGTGTGTGTGTGTGTGTGTGTGTGTGTGTGTGTGTTGTGTGTAGGAATCAGGTCATGTGGTAAAGTGAAGAAGCACAGCTCCTGTGTGTATGCGTGTATGGGGGGTAGGTTACTGTGGTGAAGTGATAAAGCACAGCTCGTGTGTGTGTGTGTGTGTGTGTGTGTGTGTGTGTGTGTGTGTGTGTAGTGTGTGTGTTATGTGTGTGTGTATATGGAGGTCAGGTCATGGGGAAGTGCTGAAGCACAGCTTATCAGAATCCAGTCTCCCTATACTGTGTGCTCATTGAGAACAGAGACGATTCCCCCAGTGACATCAGTATGTGGTGGACATGTAAGTGTGACTTTGGACAACTCTCATTGGACAGCTGAGGGGATTAAACTGGATGATGACCATGAACCACAGGGCTCTTGCGAGGTGTTCAGCACAGGAACCTTTTGATTTGTTTTATTTTATTTTACATGTGTAGGTGTTTTGCCAGCATATATGCCCATACACTATTTGCATGCCTGGTGCTGGAGGAAGCCAGAAGAGGGTTTGGGATCCCCTGGAACTATAGTTACAAACAGCTGTGAGCCATCATGTGAGTTCTGGGAACCCAAGGTGGATCTTCTGGAAGAGCAGCCAAGTGCTCTTAACTGTTGGGTCATCTCTGCGGCCCAGGAACCTTTTAATTTTTGTGTGTGATGCTAGCACAATGTTTAGGAGGTGCCGGTTGTCTTTGTTGCCATGATGTAGTGGTGACTCGAGAGAAATGGCCCCCAATTACCCTTCTGAGACAGACAGATGGTCATTAGAACCAACACTGGTAGTTAGGACATGCCTGTCTCTCACTATCATCCCCCTTGTGCTAATGGCACTGGTGTCAGGGAAGTTTGCAGGGACTGAGTCATTTTGCGTCTCCATACTCCTTTAGTCATGGAGCATGACGTCATCATCATAGAAATAATAGTAATTAATAATAATAGAGGACAACAATGGCAACTAGCAGTGCTGAAAGCTAATTATGGTACCTGGAACCATATATTCTACATATTATCATTATTATTATTATTATTATTATTATTATTATTATTATTATTAATTTTTTGAGACAGGATTGCACTATATAGTCCTGGATGATCTGGAACTCACTATGTAAGCCAGGCTATCTTCAAACTCAGAGACCTGCCTCTGTCTCCCAATTAAAGGCATGTGCCATGACACTAAGCCTATTTTTTTTTAATTTTTAAAATTTCATTTATTTATTTATCTGGAGGGGGTAGCAGTCCACCACAGAGTGCATGTGGAAGTCAGGGAACAATTTGTGGGAATCAGTTCTCTTCTTCCACTATGTGGGTTCTGGAAACTGAACTCAGGTCATCAGGCTTGGTAGTAAGCACCCTTGTCCACTGAGACATCTCGTCAGCCCTACACTTGGTTTTTCACTTAACTCCAGAACAACTCTGCAATCAAGACAGACCACATATATTCACAGACCAAAGCAAACCTCTTCTTCAAGAATCATTTGGAGTTTCAAACCATCTGAAGCAATGTATTGAACTAGATACGAGTACAAGGTACTTTGTGATGAGAGGCTGCAAGCCTGTGGATCCAGCTCTGTCCACAGTAGAGATCTGATTGTTGCTCCTTTGATAATTTATTTCTTTTTGACCAATGACAACAACAAGTGGAGAAATAGCTCCTAAATTTTCTGGGGTTCAGACCACCCTGCTCACATTTCTCTCAAGGCACCAACTTTCCCATTTTCTCGAACTACCACACATATGACTTGCAAAGCAAGTCTAGGCAGGAGTTCAGACCCAAGGCCTTTGCTGTAACAGCAGGCCATTCTTTGTGTGTGTGTGTTTTTTGGTTTTTTTTTTTTTTTGTTCGAGACAGGGTTTCTCTGTGTAGTTTTGGTGCCTGTCCTGGATCTCACTCTGTAGATCAGGCTGGCCTGGAACTCACAGAGATCCGCCTGCTTCTGCCTCCCGAGTGCTGGGATTAAAGGTGCGTGCCACCCCCGCCCGGCTTAGCTGGCCATTCTTAAGCACACACTTAGTTGTATATACATTAGTGCCAGTTCTAGAATGACAATTGCTCAGGCAATTAGACTCTTGCCATCAAAAAAAATAAAATAAAAATAAAAAAAAAATAAAAAGATGCAATGCCTTTAGCAGTGTGATGGATCCACGAGCAGTATCCCAGTCATCAATCAGGAATGTTACCTCCATTTTTCCATGTAACTACCCTCCTCTCTTACCCTCCCCTTTGACATATGCTCTCTAAGCTGTAAATTATGTATTTAACTGTTCCTTTTCTAATTCTTGTTTGCTGTTGGTTTTTATTATAATCTGATTTCATCCACATAAAATACCAGGCAAGCTACATAATGCAGTTTGGTTTAGATACTGCCTCCAGGGCCAGATTTGGTTTTATTTTATTTATAGCAGAATAAGTTCAGTCATTCATAAGTTTTTAATGCCCTTAGTGCTCTCTGTTACACTTCTGTTTTCATATGAAGAAAGAAGACCTGCAGAGGAGAGGAGAGAGAGAGAGGAGAGAGAGAGGAGAGAGAGGGAGGGAGGGAGGGAGAGAGAGAGAGAGAGAGAGAGAGAGAGAGAGAGAGAGAGAGAAGAAGAAGAAGAAGAAGAGGAGGAGGAGGAGGAGGAGAGAAGAGAGAGAGGAGAGAGAGAGGAGAGAGAGAGAGAGAGAGAGAGAGAGAGAGAGAGAGAGAGAGAGAGAGAGAGAGAGAGAGCACTCTGGGGAAGGATGTAAACCAGGAATCAGATATCATTATGCAGGTGCCTGTATGTACACATAAGGTAAATGGGAATCGAGCTGGGATCAGGCTTTTGAAGCCTCAGCTTTCTAGATTAATTTGTCCTGGTATCTGTGGTACTAAGCAAACCATTTCACCTTTGAACCTTTGTTTCTTCTTTGAGGAATGGACTAAGAATATTTCCTCGAGGTATGCACAGTAGCACACGCCTTTAACCCCAGCACCAGGGAAGCAGAGGTAGGCAGATCTCCAAGTTGGAAGACTATTTCTTGGTAAGATTTTTTCT
This sequence comes from Peromyscus attwateri, assembly GCA_902168425.1. Taxonomy (NCBI): domain Eukaryota; kingdom Metazoa; phylum Chordata; class Mammalia; order Rodentia; family Cricetidae; genus Peromyscus; species Peromyscus attwateri. The sequence goes on along the minus strand of CABHPP010129838.1, from coordinate 9,491 downwards.
GGATTAGTGAAGATATCATACCAAAAGGCTTTACAAAACTCACATAAATCTTAGTCTCAATGAAGAAATGCGAATGTGTTTTGATGTCCTCCCACTCTGCCACCCACCACGGATACTTAGCACTTAACACTGATGTTTGTTTGTCCTTTCATTTTAGTGTCCTTAGCTGGGTGAACCATACACCAGCGTGCAGAACCAACTACAGAACAGTGAGTGCACTTCTCCAAATAGTCACTCTTGAAAGTGCCCGGCTTGAAAGGAGGCTGTCTTTCAGTATTTTATTTTAATTAATTGAGATGATGTAGCCTACTCTGTAGCCCAGGCTGACCTGGGATTCACAGGAATCCTCCTGCCTCAGCTTGGTATGAGCCACTATGCCCAGCCCTTTTGCAAAGTTTTAAATTCTTCTTTAAGGAATTCGCCCAGCTTCAGGAATACAAGAAAATATTGTTTGAACCCTCTGTTTCTGTTTGAACAAATGTGGAGTTATTCAGTTCAAGCATCCATGCTGCTCATCACAGATGTGTCTGAATGACTCTCTATTCCAAATAAACCATCGAAAGATGAAGTTTTTCTGCCACCTAGAAAATATAGCAGATTGTGCTACAGGCCACGGGGTGCTTACAAAAAGAAGGTTCCTAAGGCACTCCCTCACTGGACCAAACACACATTTCCTTTTATTGTCTTAAGATACTTATGAAAAGATTAATTGCAGCATGTTAGCATCGCACATCATGTCTGCCTCCTCTTAGCATAGACCAGAGCACATAGTAGGCATCCATTGGGAAGCAACTGTCACTTAGTATTAAGCTTTTGGTAGATTAAATAGAAAAAGAATAGTTAAAATAATATGGAGGAAAAAAATTTTCCCTCAAATGTGAACCTGGACTCCAGCCATGGCAACTTTCTGAAATGTATATTTTACTATTTGAATGCCTTCAAAAAAGAGACTTTTATAATTTCAGCATTTCAGATACTCACTTTTAAACTAGAAAGGAAAGGCGTAAGCAAATAGTGGGAAAGTTAATCTGGATGCCTTGACCAATGAGCTCTTGAGTAATGAATACCCAGGGACCGACTATGGAGAGCTAGTGTGTAAAGCTTAAGAGTTGTCCACAAGCCGGGCGGTGGTGGCGCACGCCTTTAATCCCAGCACTCGGGAGGCAGAGCCAGGCGGATCTCTGTGAGTTCAAGGCCAGCCTGGGCTACAAAGTGAGTTCCAGGAAAGGCGCAAAGCTACACAGGGAAACCCTGTCTCGAAAAACAAAAACAAACAAACAAACAAACAAACAAACAAAAAAAAGAGTTGTCCACATGTAAGTGACCCTATCCTGAGGTCACCAGACAGAACCACAGGATCTATGAAATGTATGACTTCAGGTGAATGATTAAATTGACTATTCTTTTCTCTAGCCAAGGAACCAAGGATCTCCTGTGTGTCAAACACTGTGCCAAGCCCTGGAGATCCCACACTGGACAGATGTTCACCACATCTCTAGGATGGTCATCATCACAATAGCTTTGCAGAAAAAATAGAGTATATTGTTTTATGATATAATGCTATGATACGCTATCTGCAATAACAGGAGACAGCTTCCACAGGGAAACCCTCTCTAATGCTGTCCTTTATTTGGGAAAAAAAAAAAAAAAAAGAGTGCTGCTGAAATGGTCAAAAACATAGTTTCTCATTTAATACATAGTTCTTGTTGAACTAATAAAATCTTAACAGTTTATCGAGATCTAAGGAGCAGAAATCAGGAGAGCACTAGTGACTGACGATAAAGCAGTTCATAAGGAAGAACCGTGGGACTGCGGTCAGTAGAATAAAGCCGGGGTAAGATTACAGGATGCAGAGTACGAACCACCCGCTCAGCAAGGCGTCTTTACTACGGTTTTAAAGTGCCCCAGCTACTGGTGGAACCAGTTAAAGCTGTTTATACAAATGCTTACTGGAGAAAGGCCAGAACATTAAGAGAGAAAGCAATCGCAGGTACGTTTAGATCGAGGCTAAGACCTAGCTAGCACAATTCATATATATACTAGAACTGTTACCTGGGTACTTCTTGAGTTAAAAGAGGAAATGATCAAGGCATACCAGGCAAGGGCATTACGGGAGCTCCAGAATCTGAACTGTCTGGATGCAGAAAGTGCCTATCAAAATGTAATCTTGTATGTGGGTGGGAATTTTTGTCTGTCCTCCATTGCTCTCTCAGAGGTGCTCAGAATAGCACCTCCTTAGCAGGGCTGGGGATTTTTAAGAGGATGAATGAAAAGCAAAATGACAAATGGTGATGATATTCATACATAGGAAAGTCAGAAACCACCGAAATGTAAGTTGTGAGACATTTAAACTAGGAAAAATGAATTAAGTTTATGAAAGGAAACCACAAAGCTTGTGTGTGTGTGTGTGTGTGTGTGTGTGTGTGTGTGTGTGTGTGTGTTGTGTATGTGGGTATAAATGCACACAAGCCAGAGAGTCAGTAATGGGTCGTTTTCTGTCACTCTTCCTTATTCTCTTGAGATGGAGCTCTCACTGAACTAAAAGGCAGACTGGTAGCCATCAAGCTCCAGTAATTCTCCTGTCTCCAGCCCCCATAGCACAGAGGTTATAGCCATGGTGTGTGTGTGTGTGTGTGTGTGTGTGTGTGTGTGTGTGTGGTTACTCAGGTGCTCATGTCAACCAAGCAAGTGTTCTTATCCACTTAGGCATCTCTGCAATCCCCAAAGCTAATATTTTATAGTAACAAAATTAGTATAAAACACATGGGAATAATTCACTTAGTACGTTATCTGTAAAATCAAGTATTGAAATTGCAAGGCTATTAAAAAGGAAATTATGTTACATTGTGTTCCATTGTAGGTGAAAGATAACCAATTTCTTACTTTAGGGTGGCTACCGTGAGACATTAAAAGGATGCTTTTTTTTTTTTTTCTTTCTCTGTGATATTACTACAAAGCCAGTTTGGAAGCTGTCTGTCTGTCGTGGTGGGTGCCTCCACATCTGTACTTTTATGAATCCATATGCAACAGTTGTTCCTTTATTTGAAGAGCATGCTACCCACGTTGAGTTTTCACCTGCATTTTCCAGCATTGCTGAAGACTGGTGCAAACTCCCCACCAAATGCCGTGTCCACAGGCCGCATCCCCAGTTTTCACTGCCACGTGGCTCTGTGATGCTCAGGCTGTTGAATGAATTTTAAGTAGAGGCCAAACGGTCTCATTGTGTTAATTTTATCTGCAGCATTGAGTATAAAATCCAGGGTCTTGTGCTTCTAGACCGGTGTTTACCGCTGAGTCACTCAGTTTTTGAAGACTGTTCTGAGGTTGATCTGCCAGCTCTCTGGCTTCTAACATACCTTGTCACGTAATTCCATTTTAGCTTGTACAACCTACTTGGAAGGGCTATTTCCTGTCCAAGTGCTGGTGTCAGCATAGCTTAGTGTGGTATAGTCAGGACGTAGGAACTCACCTGAAAGAGCGTTCTGTTGAAAAGCGGTTCCTCAGTATGGAGAGAATGATTGCAGGAAGATTACAGACAGTAAAACCTCAGGCATTACATCAAAGCTACCTGGTGCTGGGCAGTGGTGGCGCACGCCTTTAATCCCAGCCCTCTGGAGGCAGAGGCCAGCTGATTTCTGTGAGTTTGAGGCCAGCCTGGTCTACAGACAGTAGAGCAGGACAAGTTCCAGGACAGGCTCCAAAGCTACCCAGAGAAACCCTGTCTTGAACAAACAAACAAATAAACAAACAAAGCTATCTGTCTATAAGAGACAGGGCAGAATCAATTTTCTACCCAGTCAATAGCATTTATTGGGATAATATTCTGAATAATGTGTGAAGTCTTATCTACTCCTATGCACCGAGTGTAATCTTTAATAATCGTTTTAGAACATATTTTCAATTCCTTTATGATGCTTCTTCAAAACTCAAGGGAACCTGGAAGTGGAGGAGAGACTCTCCAAACATGGAGGATTTAGGAAACTGGGCATATACTGAATTCTAGGCACCATACTAGACTTTGGGGGGGAAAGTGGCATTACTTAGCAGGCAGCTACATAGGGACCAGTGAGAGACCCAGCGCAAGGAACCAACAGTGAAAGAATGTCCGCCGTCCAAAGCTAACACGGACGGGATGGTTGACCAGCTGTGGGGGTGAAGAGGAGTATCAGCCCCCAGACTGTCAGGTAGAGAGATGGGATGGACATTCCAGGAAGGGAGAGCGGATGACACAGGCATGGAGGAGTCAAGCAGTGCTGAGTGACTGGGGAATTCCAAACAGCCCAACTATGCCGATCACAGAAAGTTTGTGGGGAACAGCAGGAGAGCTCCTGTCACTTAGATATGGATTCTGGTTTTGAGTGTGGAGGGTGGAAACTCTGAGAGTATACTGGGGTGACTCTCAGACTGGCCCATCTTGGTGTGCACTGAGACTGTGAGGGCAAGTGCTGTTTAAATAGCCAAAGGATTTTGCAGTCTCTCTGTGACCGTATATACTGCAAGAGGCAGTCCTCTAGGTTTTTGTTTTTTGTTGTTTTTTATGTGTATGGATGTTTTGCCAGCATGTATGTATCCCATGTGTGTGCAGTGCCCAAGGAGGCCAGAAGAACGTGTTGGATCCCTACAGATGGCTGAGAGCCACCATGTGGGTGCCAGGATGGGCACTTGGGTGCCCAAGTCCTCCAGAAGAGCAGCCAGTGCTCCTAACTACTGAGCCTTCTCCTGCTGAGTTATTAATTTGTGTTTATGTGCACATGCCTGTGGGTATACATGCATGTGTGTGCACATATATGTGTGTATAGGCCAGAGGTCAGCATGGGGTATCTTGTACAATTGCTTCTTTAGCTTAATTTTTTGAGACAGAAGCTGGAGCTTACCAACTGATTAGACTGGCTGGCTCACCTGCCCTGGAGATTCTCCACCAACCTCTCCAGCACCGGAAATGTGGGAGCACCCAGGTCTTCATTTTCGCATGGCAAGCATTCTGCTGACTGACTGAGCCATTTTCCCAATCTCAGCATTTGAGGTTTTCAGTGTGTGTGTGTGTGTGTGTGTGTGTGTGTGTGTGTGTGTGTGTGT
>CABHPP010129837.1:9481-20767 GCA_902168425.1 Peromyscus attwateri | reverse complement strand
GTATGTCAACAGTGACAGGCCTTTGAAGATTGTTCTGCCCCTGGCTCTGGCACTCCCTCTGCTTCTGGTCCCCAGTAAGGTGACTGCAGCCACATGCTCCCGCTGCTGTGGACTGGGCAGCTCCACCAGGTGCAGCCCCTCTGAAACCACAAGCCCGGTAACTCTTGCCTCCTTGAAGTCTGTCAGGTCACACCAAAGCAAAGGAACGAACGCAGCTCCGGCACAGGACACTAAGTCACTTGGCCCCCCTGGCACAGACCCAGGGTCTGGGAGAGCTACAGTCCAGAGCCACGAGCCGGCCTTCTTCCAAACTCCCGCAGCTGAAGTCTGGGTGGTCGTCACTGTCCTTTGGGAGCCTGGGGTGGGGTGAGGTGAGAGAGGAGAGAGGACACTCAGGCTGCTGGGCCTCCCTCCGCTCCCGTACAAGCCAGGCCCTGTACCAGTCACTGCACATGGGCAGGGAATAAATACCTGGAAAGAACCCTGGCAATGTCTCCCACTGGTCAGCTACATGGCGGAACCACCGAATTCCTAAACCACAGACCTTGTATCTGAAAAGCCAGCATGACAGTTCTGCCTGGGTGAATGTGCTGGGGACTCATCAGGGTTGGAGGGACAAGGATGAGGCATGCTAGCCCCCCTTGGCTGGGTGTGGACTGAGTCTCCTATTGGTACTGAAGGTTGGGTGGGGCAGGAGGCTATAGCACAGCAGAGGAGGAGGGAACCCAGTTACTCACAGTTGGGGTGGCAAAGGGACCCCATCAGTCCAGTGCCAGCCTTCAGGGCCTCGTTGGGCCCCCACCCAGAAGCCTTTGGTGATCTGGTATTTTCTTAGGAAGTCCTGAGGGAGAAAAGCAAGCACATTTTTTTTTTTTTTTTTTTTTTTTTTGCACATCATGGCTTACTAGGACATCCATTTTTCATGAGGCATCTGCAGGATTCCAGAATGCCTCTCCAGGAAGGAATCGGCTCCAAGAGCTTGCAAAATACCTGGAATTATGGAAGTGGACCTGGAAGCTCACTGGTGGGTTGGCACTGTGCTTAGGCTTGGGGACCAGAAATGAGATCAATCCCATCTCAAGAGGATGTGACAGTCACCACACAATGAGAGAATAAAGCAGCTCAGAGGAGAGGGAGGGGCCTGGGCCAAGTTGGGAGGCTCCTAAGCATGCCCAGGTGGCAGCCAGTAGCCAGAATGGTTGGCACATGGGGGGGGGGGGCAGGGATTGACTAAGGTATGGAGGTGGTATGGGGCAGATTACTGGTGCAGTTCCTACAGCAACAAAATTATCTCACTGGTTCAATAGTATTAAAGCTGTTACAGAGGGGAGGCTGGGGCTGCGGGTGGCTCAGCAGGTTAAAAAGGCATGCTGCCAAGCCTGATGAGCCAAGTTCAATACCTGAGACACACAGGGTGGAAGGACAGAACCACCTCCTCAGAACTGCCCTCTGACCTCCACACACGCATTGTGGTGTGTGCATAGATGTGCCCCCCCCCATAATAAAATGCACTAAAATTGTGGCATGACCTTAGCAATAAGAAACAGAGCCAGGCAGTGGTGGTGCACACCTTCAATCCCATCACCCTGGAGGCAGAGGCAGAGGCAGGCAGATCTCTGAGTTCAAGGCTAGTCTGGTATACAGAGTGAGTCCCAGGACAGCTGGGGCTACAGAGAAGCCCTGTCTCTGAAGAAGAAAGAAAGAAAAAGAAAAAGAAAAAAAAAAGAGGGCTGGAGAGATGGCTCAGCACTTAAGAGCACTGACTGCTCTTCCAGAGGATGTGGATTCAATTTCTAGCACCCACATGGCAGCTAACAACTGTAACTCCAGTATCTGACCCTCTCACACAGACATACATATAGGCAAAACACCAATGTACATAAATAAAAATAAATACATTATTAAAAAAAGAAACACTTAAGGATTTTATGTGTTTATCTATGTTCATTCGTGCTTGTGTGTGTGGAAAAAAGAACAAGCCAAAACCCAATCATAAAGAAGTCATTCTTTGATTTAATTGTGTTTCAGAGCACTGATCCTTTGCAGTTAGATTTTAGAAACACTTGATCTCAAGCTATTTCCAAACTGGATGGTTAAACCCATCTCTGCCCCCAATGGAGGAGTGTTGTTTTGCTCAGGTCCAAGGTCACCATGGGTTAAATGTGTCTGATATGTCTGAGGGAAGGGACCAGGCTTCCTGGTGGCCGTTGCAACACTGGATGGCTTTGTTTCTGGAGGCGTTAGAATAATGCTTAGCTAGCAAATCCTCACTTGCTGGCCTTGCCCCAGCCTCACACACTCTTTAGGGATCCGTCTCTGGTCCACCACATCCTCACTGTTCTTTATTTTGCAACCAGGCTGGGAGGGGCTTTGAAGCAAGGAACTGGGCTAGTTTCTCTGCATAGACTGTTCTAACTCTAATTTCTCCATGAGTGCAGTGCTAAGGACTGAACCCAGGGAGGTCCTTGGGTCCATAGGGGTGTACCCTTGAAGAAACTGTAAGTTTATCTCTACTTCCTGGTTCATAATATAACCCCTCACTCATGTCCACCACCTGCCACCGGTACAAGAACTAAGCTGACGGGCACCAAGCCTTCAGACTTTCAAAACGGAGCTAAGTGAATGTTTTCTCTTCATAAAGTTAGCCATGGTGGTAAAGAAATGGCTCAATTGGTAAAGTGCTTGCCACACAAACCTAAGAACCTGAGTTTGATCCCCAGCACCTACATAACGAGCCAGGCTTGGGGGTATGCACCTGTAACCTGAGTGCTAGTGAGGCAGAGACAGGTAGAAGTCTGGGGCTCAGAGGCCATTCGGCCCACCCAGATTGGTGTGCCCCAGGTCCCAATGAAACCTTGTCTCAAGTGGCTTCTGAGGAACAGCACCCCAGGTTGACTTCTGGCATCCACATGCAAGAGCATGCCTATGGATAAGCATCCATATGTACAACTACACACGTGATGTGTGTCAACTTCACACACAGACATAGCTGGGGAGAGGGGATCTTAATTGAGAAGATGCCGCCATAAGATTGACCTGCAGGCAAGTCTGTGGGGGTGTTTCCTTGATTAATGATGGGCCTTGTGATGGCTATTCTTGGTTGTCAACTTGACATCTGAAATTAACTAAAACCCAAATGGCTGGGCACACCTGTGAGGGAATTTTTCTTAATTAAATCATTTAAAGAAAAACCACTTCTAATCTGTATCTTTGAGATGGGAAGATCCACCTTTAATCTGGGCCACCCCTTCAGCTGGAAGCCTACATAAAGTACATAGAAGAAGGAAGCTTTCTCTCTTCGCCTGTTTGCTCTTGATAGCAGATCCATTCCTTCACTGGCATTACAGTCTACTTTTGTCAGGATTCCAGCATATACTGAAGACCAGCTGGGACATCCAACCTTGTGGACTAAACTTCGGGATTCCTGGACCTTCCTTTGGAAGACACTGCTGGATTAGCTGGACCACAGCCTGTAAGCCACTCTAATAAATCCCCTTTTGTTAAGATCAATCCACGTGAGTCTATTTAATGGGTAATAGGGATTTATTAAGATATACAGAACCGAGTAAACAGCTGAAGTTGTCCTCTGTTCTGATCTGGAGTGAATCCATCTGGCAGTCCGAACACATCAGGAAGCAGGGACCTCGTGACCCTTCTCCCTTTCCTTTTTGGCGAGCGTGTGTGTGTGTGTGTGTGTGTGTGTGTGTGTGTGTGTGTGTGTGTGTGTAATTCATTCTATAAGTTCTGTTACTCAAGAGAACTCTAATACAGGTCTATAAGAAAGCAGGCTGAAGGGCTAGAGAAATGGGTCAGTGGTTAGGAGCACTGGCTGCTCCTCCAGAGGACCTGGGTTCAGTTCCCAGCACCCACATGACAGATCACAGCTGTCGTCTGTAATTCCAGTTCCAGAGGATCTGACACCCTCATACAGACATACATGCAGGTAAAACACCAATGCATGTGAAATAAAAATAAATTAAAAATTAAAAAAAAAGAAAGAAAAGAAAAACAAGCTGAGCAAACCATGAGAGGAGCAAGCCAGTAAGCATTCCTCCACGGCCTCTGCATCAGTTCCTGTCTCCAAGTTCATGCCTTGAGTTCCTGTCCTGCCTTCCTGGGAAGATGGATTAGAAGCTGTAAGGTGAAATAAACCCTTTCCTCCACAAGTAGCTTTTTTTTTTCCTTTTTTTTTTCTTTTTTGGTTTTTCAAGACAGGGTTTCTCTGTGTCGCTTTGGAGCCTGTCCTGGATCTCACTTTGTAGACCAGGCTGGCCTTGAACTCACAGAGATCTGCCTGCCTCTGCCTCCCAAGTGCTAGGATTAAAGGTGTGCACCACAAGAAGCTTTTGGTCATGGTGTTTTATCACAGCAATAGAAACCCTAACTAGACATAAATTGGTACCAGATTGTTGACTATTGCTGACAGATCTAACTGTGTGGTTTTGGGAGGATGGTAGTGAACTGTGGGCTGGAAAAGCCAGAGTGCTCAGAGCTCAATGAACTGTGGGAACATTATCTCAGAAGATAATGCTGAAAGCAGGCAAATCAGATGATGGAGGTCTGGCTTGCGAAATTTCAGAAGTCTGAGGGTCCCATAAAGACTCTATCAGAGACATCTGATATTTTGAATTAAGAACCACTATAGTGGAGGCTGGAGAGACGGCTCAGTGGTTAAGAGCACTGGCTGCTCTTCCAGAGGATTCGGGTTCAGTTCCCAGCACCCACATGGCAGCTCACAACTGTCTGTGACTCCAGTTCCAGTGGATCCAATACCCTCACACAGACATGCATGAAGGCAAACACCAATGCACATAAAATAAATTATTTATATTAAAAAAAAGAACCAATATAGTGAACCTTTGCTTTGCTGGGACAATTGATACTGGTCACCAAGGGCTGTGATTAAGAAGAGACCAGCATCACCGAGGCAGAATCTACTGGGAAGTGTTTCCTCAGGGTCAGCACACAGAGGCTGTGGTCCAGAAGGTGCTAAGGCTTTGCCTTGTGCTGGCAGCCCAACCCAGTAATGTGTCAAAGTTTCCCAGGTGGTACTAGTTTTGAAGGCATGAAGAGGTCATGGAGAGCAGCTGAGGCTTGGCCTCATGACAGGAGAAGAGGCCATTGTGAATGTGCAGCCTCAGCTGAAGTAGAAGCCAAAGGATCGAAAGGCCCGTGGGGAGAAGTTGAGGCTTGACGTGTGTCAGGGTCAGAGTCCCTGAAGACAGCCCAGGGGAGGCTAGCTGAAGGTACAGCCCCGCTGCAGATGTCAGTACCGGGGGCTGACCACCAAGGACAGCAGCAGCTGTGGAGTGGAGCTGGCCTTAGCCTAGGAGACAGGCTGTGTGTGCTGTGAAAGGCAGAGCCAGGGGAGTGGACCGTCCAAGCCCTTTGGAGCCCAGATTGTGAGCGAATCCTAGACACTGAGCAGACTTATTTACACTGTGTTGGGCTTGCATTTTGCTTTGTTCACGTTGTGACTGTGCCCCGATTCTTCCTTCTTGGTATAATCTATTGTGGCATTTATATTAATGTGAGCTGTTGGGGGTGAACAAGAAAGGAAAGGTTACGAGTTAATAAGTGGTAAGTTTGTGTGTCAGGTTGACAAGGGGTCAATTGTGCTATTGTTTTGTCAACTTGACGCAAACCTAGCCATATCTAAAAAGGGGTATCTTTTGTTGATGTTTTGTTTCGTTTTGAAGACAGGGTCTTGCTATTTACCCCTGGCTGGCCTGAAACTTACTGTGTAGACCATGCTGGCTTTGAATTCACAGAGATCCACCGACCTCTGCCTCCAGGGTATTCTCTTGATTTAATGACTGATGTGGAAGGGCCCAGCCCCCTGTAGGTGGTACTACCCTGGGCAGATGGTTCTGGATAGCATAAAAGCAGCAACCCATGGAGAGCAAACCAGTAAACAGCACTCCTCCACGGCTCCTGCATCAGTTTCCACCCCAAGGTTCCTGCCCTGACTTCCCTGGATGATGTACAAACTGTAAGATGAAATAAACTTTTTCTTTCCTCCCCAAGTTGCCTTTGGTCATGGTATTTTATCACAGCAGCAGAAACTCTAACACTACCACACACACACACACACACCAGTTAATCACATGGTTGGAGAGATGGATGGCTCAGCCCTTGCTTTTTCAGAGGACCTGAATTTGGTTCCCAGAGTCTGTATCAGGTAGCTCACAACCAATTGTAATTCCAGCTCCAGGGAATTTGACCACTTAAGCCTCCATGGGCACCTGTACTCATAAGCAGACACACTCACACATAAATAAAAAACATTTTAAGCTGAGTGTGGTGGTGAATTTTAGCACCCAGGAGGCAGAGGCAAGTGGATCTCTGTGAGTCTGAAGCAGCCTGGTCTACATAGTTTCAGGCCAGCCAAGACAGCATAGTGAGACTGTCTTAAAAAAGAGAAAAGAAGGAAAGAAAAGGAGAGAAATGCTTATGCATAGTCCCAAGACACTAAGTAATTTCCGAGATGCTTTGTTCCCCAGCATGTACAGCCATTACCTGACACTTACACACCCAACATGCTGTATTTTCTCCACCACATCCTGGGAGGACTCATGGGTCTCTCCCAGCAGGCCTGGCTCCACTGTTAACTGGCTAACTGGGTAACCCAGGTTGGATGGGACCAGCCTAGCTCTGCCTTCTTCTTAGAATGAAACCCTGAACACCTGATAGCTGGTCCCTGTGCATGTCACTTCATTCCTTTGGGGCTTTGGTGACTCTCATAGCGTGAAGGACTTGATCTAGAAATTCCTTCCCAGGGCTAGGTTCAAGGATCTGGGATGACACATACCCTCTCCTAGCCAGCCTCTCTCACCTGGGTGTGGCTCAGCAGGGGCAGTGTGGCATGGTGGGCTGAGCAGAATGCCTGGCTGCCCGCCCAGTCTTGGGCTTCTTCAGAGAGGTAGTAGCAGTGTTCCTGAGACCACAACCAGCCCTGAGGGCATGGCTGGCACCTGGCTCCTGAAAGTAGAGATCTGTGAGTCAAGGGGCAAGTCTAAGGGGCTCTGCATGAATCCACTGTAAAAACAAAACCCCGCCACGACCCTGGCTGAGGGGGTGAATCTACGGGGAGGGAGCTGGCAAGCATCCAGGTGGGAAGGATGATGGGCAGAGAGAGCCCCAGGTCATACAGCCTGCACTGTGCAAAGTTCTCCTGGAGAGGGGCTAGTACTTGTATTACCAGTCAGGTCACAGACTGACTGAACGGAGGCTAGGGTCGAGCTTTCTCCTCTTTGCTAAACAAGGCCCGTGTCTTCATGCTGCAAGCCTCAGAGGTGTCCCAAGTACACGGAATAGGGACGGGCTACCATACCGCCTCTAGAGGCCAGTGCCACGATGGTTACAGTGCAGACAGCCAGGAACACAGCCATGACCACCAGAGCCCAGCGCAGGGACTTCATGTACAGGGGCAGCCCTGGAGGGAAAACAGAAAGGCAAGTGTAAGAGATCACCCCAACCACATTCAAGCCGGCACCACCCTGGTCTCCACTCCCCCTCCCCCTGCCCCCACACCAGCTCCATGGTCAGCTTGGCTCAAGCACCCAGGTTAGATCCAAACTTCATATTTAGGAGACCTGCTAGAATACACTCTGCTTTTTTTCTCACATGGCTGGAAGATAAGGGCTCCACAAAACACAGCAAGCAGTGCGCCACACACACACACACACACACACACACACACACACACACACACACCCACGTGCGTGGTGTACCCGTGTGCCAGACAGTAGTGTCGCTGCCACAGATGTGGGCAAGGGGCCTTCAGGCAGCAGGTGACAGAGAATCCAGGACACCGTGGGCAACATGCCATGGGAGAAAGAGCAGGGACCGGACTGCAGCTCTACAAGGTCAAAGTCAATGAAGGTCAAGTCCTGACTCTCCACGTTTTCTCCTCAAACTCTCAGCGGCCTCTCTAGTCTCTCCAGGTCTTTGCCATGACTGAAGACAGGGGGCAGACTCAGTTCTCCACAGCCACCGGTAGTCAGCAGCCATGGCCTTGTCTATGGCTCAGAGGCCAAGGGTACCAGGTAGTTGGGGAGGCTGCAGGCAGGGAATGAGTGTGAGGGACAGGAGACAGGACACACCACTGTTTTCTGTCATCCTATCCTCATGGGTTTGGTTGTTTGAAATAGGGTCTCTCTGTTAGTGGTTCTCAACCTTCCTAATGCTGCGACCCTTTAATGCAGTTACTCATGTTGTGCTGACCCCACCACCACCACCACCACCACCACCACAATTTTTTGTTGCTACTTCATAACTATAATTTTATCACTGTTATGAATCATAGTGTAAATATCTGTGTTTTCCGATGGTCTTAGGGGACCCCTGTGAAAGGGTCGTTTGACCCCCAAAGGGGTTCTGACTCACAGGTTGAGAATCACTGCTCTAGGTAGTCCTGACTGTCCTGGATCTCGCTCTGTAGACCAGGCTGGCCTTGAACTCATAGAGATCCGCCTGGCTCTGCCTCCTGAGTGCTGGGATTAAAGGCGTGTGCCACCGCCGCCACCACCGCCCGGCTATCCTGTTTTGAGACAACGTCTCACTATGTTTCCTACGCTCAATTGACCCTCCCGCCTCAGCCTCTCGAGAAGCTGGGATTACAGGCTGTGACCACGGCTGGCAGAGGGCTCAATGGGCGAAGGAGCCTGCCACCAAGCCTGATGCTTGATCCCTGGAACCCACACGGCAGAAGGAGAAAAATCAACTCTCACAAGTTGTCCCCTGACCTTCACACACAGGCAGTGCTGCATGCCCCACCTACCACCAACAAAAAGAAATGGAAATGTAATTTTTAAGAAGCTTTTATCATGCCTGGCCCAAGGCACACCTTTAAATGCTGAATCACCCTGATAGTGAGGACCAAGGTGTCTTAGTTGCTTTTCCTGTCGCTGTGAGAAAATACTCTGACAAAAGCAACTTAGGGGAGAAAGGGTTTGTTCTGGGTCACAGTTCAAGTGTACAGTCCATCATGGCGGGGAGTCGGGCGGCAGGAGCCTGAAGCCGTTGGTCACATCACTTCCACAACAAGAAGACAGTGAGGAATGAATGCATGCTAGTGCACATTCATACAGTCCAAGGTCCACAGCATAGGGAATTGTTCTGCCCATAACTGAGACAGGACTTCCCACATTGATTAACACAATCAAGGTAACTCCGCAGGCTGCCAGGAGGCCCGTCTCCCTGCCTGAGTCTAGATCCTGTCAAGCTGACAAATGCCATTAGCCATCACACCTGGAAAGGCGGAGTGGCAGATGGAGAGGTCACAATGAAAAGCAGCAGCAGCAGCAATGTTTGTGCCTCGGCAGAGACGCGACAGCACCAGTGCTTACCCCTCTGAAGCCATGACACCCTCCGAAACCAGATCTCTCTGGACACAGAAGCTTGAAGAGTTATAGCAAAGAGTAGTGCTCCCTCCTCGAACCTGGCTTCCGTGCCCTCGGATCGTCACTTCTCAGGGATGAGGGGAGCAGTGTGTGTGTAATCATGGGAGGGAGGGTGAGGGCGGTAAGAAAGTAGTTACCATATTTCCTCAAACCACAAGGAAAACAAAAGATAGTTCTGCAGTGGGATTTTATTTGAAGTGACTAATTGTGCCCGGCCTGGTGGGACACACCTTTGATCCCAGGACTCGGGAGGAAGAGGCAGGCAGATCTTTGTGAGTTCCAGGCCAGCCTGGTCTACAGAGTGAGTTTGAGGCCAGCCAGGGCTATGTAGAAAAACTGCCTCAAAAAAAAAAAAAAAAAAAGAGAAGAAAAAAACCCCAAAAAACAAAAAACTGACTTAGAAAGAGAATGTGTGTACGAGTATGTTATATATTCATATATGAATGCTAAGTGTCTACACAAAGAGATGAGAGTTTTCAAGATTTTAATAGAACACATTTACCGTTGCTCAACTTCAAAGTCTCAGGAACTTTTCAGACTCCCATATTTTCATCTGCATTGGAGAAAACACTTGCTTCAGTGATCAGAAGTCTGTTAAAGAGATTTATGAAGCCGGGTGGTAGTAGCACATGCCTTTAATCCGAGCATCTGGGAGGCAGAGGCAGGTAGATCTCTGAGTTTGAGGCCAGCCTGGTCTACAGAGTTAGTTCCAGACAGCCAGAGCTTCACAGGGAAACCTTGTCTTAGGGAAAAAAAAAAAAAAAAAAAAAAAAAAAGGGTGGGGCTGGGAGGTTAAACACTGTAACCTGTTCAGATTTTTTTTTTAGTTTTGTCCTGAGGAACTAACCCAGGCCCTCAGGCATGCTGGGTGTTCATCCATTAAGTCCTAAATCCAACCCTGGAATATATTTTTTCAGATTTATTTTTAACTATGGCCATGTGTGTGTGTGTTTGCATATGCCCTCAGAGGCCAGAAGAAGGTGCTGGATCCCACAAACTGGAGTTATAGGTGGTTGTGAGCATCTCACTGTGGGTGCTGGAAACGGCAAGTACTCTTAAGTGCTGAGCCATCTCTCCAGCCCCTGTGGAATTTTTAAATACACATTTTTTAAAGGTATTTCCCAAGATATTTATCAAGTGATAGGTAGATAATCGAAACATAATATATTCATGCCATGGAATACTATCCAGCAAAAAAGAATGAAATACCAAGTTCATGCTACGGCATAAAAAAACCTTGAAAACGGGGTAAGCCAAAGAACTCAGACAGTCAAGTGTGGTGGCATAGGCCTATCGTCCCAGCATTCGGGAGGCTGAGGCAGGGGCGTTAAGAATTTTAGGTCAGGGGCTCAAGAGATGGCTCAAGAATTAAGAACAGTGGCTGCCTTTCCAGAGGGCGTTCAATTCCCGGCACCCACATGGCAGCTCACTACTCCAGTCTCAAAGGATCACATGCCCTATTCTGGGCCCTAGGCACATACCTGGCCAGCATTCATACACATAAAAGTAAATTAATCAGAAAAAAGAGTTTCAGGCCTGCCTGAGCTGCATGGCAGAACCCTATCAACAAACCAAACAGAAAGAAGCCAAAGGAAAGGGTTCGTGTTATGTGAACCCAGGGACATGGATGTCCAGAGGACAGTGTTTAGAGACAGAGAGACTGGGGGGGTCCGGGGGTGGAAGGTTTGTTTTAGCATAAACATAACACCGAATATGCAACACTTCTTGAATATTACACTGTAAGATGGTGCCTTGTATGGTATAGGAATTGCATCTCAATATGCCTGTTACCAAAAGAAGGGGGAACTTGAAAAAGCTTGGTCTAACATACAGCAAGTTCCAGGTCAGCCAGAGCTACATAGCCTTATCTTAAGAACATACA
>CABHPP010129836.1:20011-73931 GCA_902168425.1 Peromyscus attwateri | reverse complement strand
TGGTCCTGGCTGACCCAGAGGATTGATGGATGCACAGGCAGTGGGAATTGGCCTGGGCACTGGTCCTGGATACCTCTAAGCCTCCTCTTCACAGCCTGCAGGGAATACCAACATGCCAAGAAGGCTCAGTGACAGAGAGCTTGCCTAGCAGGCAAGAGGCTCTGAGCTGAATTCCTAGCACCACAAGAAAAGAGAAACACACTGTGTGAGAAGAGGAGACAACAAAAGGGAGTCAAGGCCATCTGCTCGGGACACTACGTTTTGAAGGTTCTGAAGGTTTTAAACCCAGCTCTGCGTTCTTGCTTGAACGGCTATAACAACGCCTCTGCTATTGCAACAACCACTATGCCAGTCAAACTTGCACATGTGACCCCCCTCAGAGAGTTCCTAAGTTTCTCAACGCCATCTCAAAGAGAATCTGTGTCACCAAAGTGGGATGTCCTAAAACCAGCCCCCAAAAATCAGCTGAAGTTTGAAGGAAAGGAAACATAAACACAAAAATCTCCCCAACTTAGTGGTCAGACATCCCACAGCAAGTGCAGGCCGGCAATGGCCAGGTTTCTGCACACTGTGTGTTCCTTTGTCTCATCTTTCTCAGTTACTTGCAGTTTATTCTATCCAGCTCTGCTGTTTGCAGCTTTCAAATAGCTTTAAATCCTTTTACAACAAGGCCGGTGTAAATAAATAACGCACAGAAATAAAATCCATGGCTGCTGGTGTCAGCACTGCCAGACTGGGTACAAGGTTCTGGCTCTGATGGAGGAGGAGGGAGGTGCTCCTAGCGAGATGGGAGGGAGCAGGGAGGAGGGGAGACTCTACAGAGCTTTGGGGAACGGTTGGCCCTGAATCCTGCTGTCTTGCCCTGGCACTAGAGTCCCAGAGCCTCATGCAAGATGCCATCCTCTTAGGCTTCCATGTCATTGTCCTTAAAAGATGGGAGAGTGAGTGGGAGGCTAGTGCTATAGCTCAGTGGCAGGGCACTTGCCTAATAGGAGGGTCCGGAGAGTGTGGTCCCCAGCACTGCAGTAACAAAACAAAACATAACAAAAGGAATTTGATGGAATGATCTCACATCTTCCTATTTCCCAAACACTGGGATTTAAGGCGCCTCTTCCTGTCCGTTCAGGGTAGCTAACTGCCTCATCCATCTACAAGTACCAGGCAGGACTCCTAGCTGAGCATCTGTTTGCAATGATAAATGTGAGTCACACTGGTCAACAGCATGTGTTGTGTGTGTGTGTGTGTGTGTGTGTGTGTGTGTGTGTGCATGTGTGTGTGTAAATTTACTACTACTACTACTATTATTATTATTATTATTATTATTGATATTTTGCCTCTCACAAAAATTTAGGGTTACCCATTTCATGGTGAAGGAAACTAGGGTATCATTGAATAATTTGTTGACTAAATTTTCCATTGTGAAATGAGATTCAAATATAGGCTTTTATCTTTAGCTTCTGATGATCTGGTAAATTTCCTCACTCCTAAATAAGTTTTGTTACAGAAGCAGTGTCATTTGCTTGCACACAGTGCTGAACGTAACTGGGATGCTTGCCATTCATAATAATCAAAAGAATATTAGCACACACCCAAGAAGTGGAAGGCACTGGAACATGGTAGGGCATTCTCTTTGCTTTCCATTTAAGGGTTCAGGCCTTTTGGGATATCCTTAGTTTCATAATCCCATAGTCACTGTTCTAAATTGTACAAAGGAACTTAGGATACACAATACCCAACATCACAGTAGTGCCCTAGAGCTGGGCTTCTCAAATTTTACGCAAAGCTCTTATTAAAAGATAGCCTTGGAATCAGTGGGTTAATACATTCTCATCACATTGGCTTGACTTTCTTTATTTTTATGTTTTGCCACCTTAGAGCCTGTCCTGCCCAGGACTATGATTTCTGGAAAGGTCAAGACTGACCTGCAAGTGTGACAGACACATGCAAACCTCCACTTCACAGTCCTAACCCTCGGCTGCTTGCTTCATCCGTCTTACACTCTGGGCCACTATTTTCTCCCCTAATCATCCCCAAGGTCTAGTCCCAGATAATGAGGGAGAGCCTCGACACTAAAAGCCCACTGTAATAATTCAAACGAGTCGGTTCTAACCCAGTTCTTTCTGCCCTGCCCGTTCCTTTTGGTGGAGACTTCAATAACAGCTTCTGCCTTGTTTTCTCCTTCTGCCCCTGCCTCTTAGTGGGGCCCTGGTTTCCTACATGGACCTGCATGCATAGCATGCCCCACCTCTTGGGAACTGCGTATAACAAACTGTCTGGTTATGCATGTGACTGTCAACTTCTGACCTGAACACATTCCTAAGTATTATTATTCCCATTCCTGAATAAATAACAAAATGTACATCTTAGAACATCCAGGGATAGGGCTGATGATATCAATGTGTCTGACCCTTCAGCAGCAGGTCTAATTATGGAGCTACCACTGAACAAGGTGCTGGGCTGGCTGAGGGAAATGACTACAGAGTGTGCATGTTGGACCTCTGCCGGAAGTCAGTATCTCCACAGGAGTCCAATAGTGAGGTGGTTGGGGTTACTGCCCAGGGGTCCCATGGACAACTGCCAGCACTCTGCCTCACATTCCAGCAAGAAGATTTTGTAATTCACTAGGTGGGAGTTAAGTAGCAAGGTTCCAGGGAAAGGAAGTTAGACCTGAAGCCTTTGAACTGTAGCAGCACTGTGGTAAATCAGGTACGCCAGGGCCAAGGGGGACAGGTTGGCTAGCACAGGACCTTGTTGCTGGCTCCCTACTTGAACTATGGCAGGCACAGCTCAGGATGCCCAAGGACATCTTCAAGACACCCAAATCAGGAGGCCCCAGAGGATAAGCCTTTGAATCCAAGCAATTTACTGTCCCCTACAGCAAGATGCTATCCAAGTGTCCAACCACTCTTCTGCCTGGAGAGACATGAAGGACCTGGTCATGATCAGGACACCCAGTGCTCAGGGAAGCATCCCAGACAAGATCTCAATGTGTCGGAGTCCAACACCAGCACACTTCACCGGAGGCCACCGTGGTTTATGTGTAACTAATTAAAGCAAACCCTGATGGAGAACTATCAATTTTAAGTCATTCACTTGGCTTAGCTCAGCTAATCCCCACAACTCTGTAGTAGCTGCTGTGCAAATCCTTCCTATCAAGATGAGAACGCAAGTACAGAGAGGCTCACACAGGGTGCTCATTCATCAGCAGGGCCACAGCAACCCGGGGCCGCAGCCTCCATTGCAGCCCTTGGGCTTTGGAGCAGTGCCATTCCTAAGCACCAGCAGGAAGCAGATAGTCCCTCCCACCCCTCAGGGCGGGGGCTCATGATCCTGTGCCTCACTTACAAACTCCCTTCCTAACCCTGCTATAGGCAGAACACGCTCATGCGGATCAGGGCAACTGGAATGAGAATTCCTTTTTTCTCTTTTCTTCTTCTGATAGGGTCTCATGCACTTCCGGCTGGCCTTGAACTCACTATAGAGCCAAAGATAACTTTGAATTTCTGATCCTCCAGCCTATACTTCCCAAGTGCTGGGATCATAGGTGTGAGCTGCCACACCCAGTTTATGCAGTGTAGGGGATTAAATCTAAGGCCTGAAGCATGATAGGCTAACACTCTAACTGAGCCACATCCCCAGCTCTTCTCTCTCTCTCTCTCTCTCTCTCTCTCTCTCTCTCTCTCTCTCTCTCTCTCTCTCTCAGATAAGGATTTATTCTGTAGTCCAGGTTGACCTGGAATTCTCTATGTGGCCCAGACTGGCCTTGAACCTATGGTGATCCTGTTCCTGTACTTACAAGTGCTGGGATTCCAGGTGTGAGCTGCCATGCCTGGTTTAAATGTATTTCATCTCTCTCTTTTTGTGAAGTTGGGCAATGGAAACCAGGGAAACTGGCCTTTGCTCAGCAGGTGCTCTTTCACTAAGCTACACCCCAGCCCATGACTGGCTAATAGAACAGTGCAAATGTAACCAAGGTATTTATTTTACTACACAGCACAATGTCTTGGGGGGCTCTGCAGTGTGACAAACTAGCTCCTGCAGTGGTTACAAGCTCATGATCTTCCTCATCTGGGAATGGGAGCATAATATCTACTTTCTGGAGACCACAGGAGCACCAAAAGAGCCAACCCTGCAGTGTATGCGACATGCAGGAAAATACTCCGTAAGAGCACCCACATTTTCTGAAATCCTTTCCTATCATGTCTTAGCATAGTGTGATCCTGAATCCCTTTGTCTGACAAACTAAGGCTCTGGCTTGACTGACTAGAATAATGAACTATACAAACAATGCCTAGAGATGCACTACAGACCCACTTAGAGTCCATGCCCCAAACAATCAGAGTTCCACCTACAAACTGAGTGTGTGTTGGGGGGGATAGTGATGCTCACTCATGAACCAAACAAATTCACACCTAAGTAACTGCTTGGTCCTCATCTGTTACCCAGTCACAGTTGGTAACTGTTGCTCTCGGCATGCTTTTAAAAATGTTCCTTCGTTGCACACCCCAGAGGTGGAGAAGGAAGAATGGTGCGACACACTGGCTAGAAACACAGACCACATCTTGACGCGGCACGTCAGTCCATCCTCCATTTCCAGCCATGTGCAGCAGCGCTGCAGCCTGCAGTGGTGGGACCATGCTGACCGGACACGCACGCACGCACGCACGTGCACACACACGCGCACAAATGCACATGCACAAGCACACATGCATGCACACACACACACACACACACACACACACACACACACGCACACACGCACACACACACGCATGTGCACACGCGCCATCCTCCTCCAAATAGTGGTAATAACAGGAAACAAGAGTGAAAGGGGCAGGGAAGAGGAAGAGGTAAGACTCTGGGGGGCATTTATGACACACAAATGAGTCATCTGAAGCTGACCCTACCCTCAGATATCATCACGAAGTCTGCCCTTCAATCAGGAGAAGGGGTACAGGTGGAAGTGAAACGATTTTTTTTTAAGATAAAGAAAAAGGTAATGTGAGCTGCATCATATACATAAAAATCCCACTGGGGCACCCAGTAGTGACTCTTCGTATCCGTGAGAAGAAAGTTCAATAAAAGGGTGTAGGTGGTAAATGAAACCCGCACAGACATCGTTCTTTTCATTATTATTTTCAGCATTTGAAGACTTCCGAAAAGATAGCCTGTTTCATATAGAACCTGGTTGTTTATTAATCCTTTTAGATTCTGACTCAGAACACACACACATACACACACACACAAGCACACAAACATCAAACCAAAGTGGATTCTGAAATACCTTAACTCTGGCACTGACACAAAATTATTAGTCCCTTTAGTTTAAAATTTGAATTATAAAAACATCAAGTGTATAATAAAGATAAATTCAGATGTGGTAAGAAAGAAAATAAAAACCACCCAGTCCCTAAACCAGTTTGGTTAAAAATAAACATTTTGGTACTGAGGCTGTAGCTCAGTTGGTAGTGCTTGCCTAGCACTCACAGAGCCCTGGGTTGATGGTATCTGTCCTGGTTAGCCTTAACTGTCAGTTTGGCACAGCCTGGTCATCTGGTAAGGGAAGACTTGGTTAAGCCAGGCATGGTGGCACACGCCTTTACTCTCAGAACCAGGGAGGCAAAAGCAGGTGGGTCTCTTTCAGAGGCCAGCCTGGTCTAGATATTGAGTTCCAGGCCAGCCAGGGCTATAGTGAGACTTTGTCAGAGAGAGGGAGGGGAGGGAGGGGAGGGAGAAGAAGACATCAGACTAGTCCGAGTGTATGTCTTGATAATTAATAGGCATAGTTGAGCTAAGCTGCTTTGGACTGCACCAGTCTTGGGCAAGTGAGCTGGCTATACAAAAAAACTAGCTAAGCAAGGACCAGCTATCAAGCAGCATCCTCCATGGTCCCTGCTTCACTCCAACACAATAGAAACTGTGTGTGACAGCACATGCTTGTAATCTCAGGTTTGGGAGGTAGAGGCAGGTAGTTCTTTTTTTCACGGTTTTCTTTAAAATTATAAGTTATATTTTAATGACTTTTGGGGGGAAGTGGGGATTTTGTAGTTATTTTAGTTCCTACTACCTCAAAGAAAGATATATTTAATAAAATGAAATTTCTACAAGAGAAATTGTGGAGTCTAAACTTTTGATCAGGAATTCAAGTTCACTCTTAGCTACACGAGACCAAGTCTCAAGGATATTTTTATATGTACATAATTTTAAAAATGTGTTCACAGCTGGAGAGATGGCTCAGCAGTTAAGAGCACCAGCTGCTCTTCCAGAGAACCTAGGTTAGATTCCCAGCATACACATAGCAACTCAAGACCATCTGTAACTCTAGGTCCAGGACATCAATGCCCTCCCCCTCCTCAGGCACCAAGCACACGTTTGGTGTGTAGATATACATGCAGGCACAAGGCGCACACACTTAAATAAAATAAAAATAAATGTAATTGGACTGAGTATACCCTTCCCACCTTTTCATATTACATCACAGACTTTTTATGTTAATGCTTTTAAAAATATTATTTTAGATACTACTTACCACGAATACACCCCTAGTGTGTGCTTGGCACTGCACACCTGTTGCACGCCTTTGCTATGAGGGTAATTTTGTAGTGAACATTTTTTTTAAAGTCTCACTCTTTTTTGCAGTCTGACTTCAAACTCTAAGCAGTCCTCCTGCCTCAGCCTCCTAAGTGCTGGGATTACAGACATGAGTCTTCATAGCTGGCCTCTAGAAACAGTCCTATACATACATATTTCTGTTTATTTTCTTAAATAAATTCCAGGCCCTAGACCCAATAGATGGGGATCCCTGTCTATGTACCCGCTGGCTTGGTAGAGAGTCTGAATTACTTCTTGCTAAAATTGGGCAATATTAATTCACACACATTTGTCACTTTATCAGATGAAAGTTATTCTGTGCTTGTTTTAATTTTTGTTTTGGTTACCAGTGTGGCTGAAAATTTTTCATGTTAATTGGTCACTTGAATTTCATTGTTTGTGAATTGCCTATTCACACCCATTCTTTAATTAGTATATTCCCTTTTCCTCAATAATCTGCAAAAATTGTGTAGAACATTAAGAATATTATTTATTTTATTTTATTTTTTGGTTTTTTTAAGATAGGGTCTATCTACATAGTTCTGGCAGTCCTGGAACTCACTATGTGGATCAGGATGGCCTTAAACCTACAGAGATTCACCTGTCACTGCCTCCTGCATGCTGGGATCAAAGATGTGTACCAGTCCACCCAACATGAATATTACTATTTTAAAAACAGAAGTTGAACCATAACTGGCTTAATAAGACTTACAACTATAGAATGTTAGTGTCAGCCATTAAACAGCTCATTAATGTGGTGAAGATGGGGGAGGACAGTAAAAGCTAAATCAGATTTTTATAAACTATCATAGAATAAACTTAGACTTCTCATTTTACCATCTCCTTTTAAAGCAGCTGCACAATCACAAATGACAGGCGGCATTGGAGATTGAATTCTGAACCTTTGTTAGGCATCTGCTCTCTCTTCCTGCTAACCAAGGAGAAGACACCTGGATGGGATAGAATGTCCGATGTCCAGCCCCAGCGTTCACAGGTTGGGTGGAGCATTTTCCAGGAGCTCTTGTCTGAATTGGAGGCTGCAATCTGGGGTCTGAAATTTGAGTTCCTAGGCACCACCCAAAATGAGCCAAGTGATTATCGGGAACCAAAAAGACAGGATCTGTTTCCCCTTCTGGGAGGACAAGACTGAAGCAGTAAGGGAGCCAGGAGCCTGAGGATGCCTGAGCATTCCCCGAGTGGTGGCCACTGTCACAGACTCGGACCTCCCCGGCCGGGAAGCATCTTCACATTCAGCATTCCTGCTGTCCACTGTAGAAGTACAAACTGAGGCCAGCAGGGTGGGAGAGCAGGTAGAGGGTGATGACTGAAAAAGGAGACAGGGAGCCAACCCAGGGGACCAGGTGCGTGTCTGGCATTCTGTCTGCCTCTCACGTGTGCTTTGCCTGCCACGGACAAGGCTGCAATTACTCAAAAATACAGCAGGATGCACAGAACCAAGCAGCGAGAGTGGGCTGCAGCCCAGCCAGGGATAGAGGCTGGGGCGAGAGGATCTGTCTTAGGAGGAGGACTCTGAAGTCACAGCCATCTCTTCTCTAGGCACAAGAAGATAGATGTCACCGACAGGTGATGAATGAAACCAGGTATCAACTGTTTCCATGTTACATCATTCCAAGATGAGAAAGATCAGGAAACAGACCCATTTACAATGGTCACTGGGCTCGTAAACTTTGCCTGCTAACGTGGAGACCTTTGGGGGTGGTTTTTAAAATCAGGAGCTGAGGGTCGATAAGCACAGGGAAATGAAGTGGAAGAAAAGTGTGTGACTGACGGAGGAGATCTGGCCCGCTGGCATCCATTCCCCTTCTCTCAATCACAGGGCCTACTTTACCTCTCCACACTCACCCTTCTCCACGCCAGGCAGGGAGGGTCCCAGGGAGTAGACCCTGGCCTACCTCTCTGAGAACTGGTGGTGATGGGACACACATGATACTCTCTCCATGATAAGACCATTGTTCTAGATAGTTGTGTAAGGCATTGTTGTTTACGTGGTTCTCAACTTGTGCATTGAGACCCATTTGTGGGGGTGTCGAACAACCCTTTCACAGAGGTCATGTATCAGATATCCTGCACATCAAATATTTGCATTATGATTCATAATGGTAGCAAAATTACAGTTATAAAGTAGCAACGAAAATAATTTTATAGTTGGAGTCACCACATGAGAACTGCATTAAAGGGTCGCAGCATTAGGAAGGTTGAGAACCACTTTAATACTGTAAGGCCTCCATTCACAGACTTCCTGGCCAGATTTGGCTTTTTAGCTTCCTAAACTCACAGATGCCTGTAATCCTAGTACTTGGGAAGTTGAGGGTACAGAATCAGAAGTTCAGTCATCCAAGTCTCTATGGCTCACTGGGTCACGTTCTAAGGACTCCTATGGTGCTCATTGTGCCTAGATTGCCTCCTGAACTGAAATAGGAACAAGGGCAGAGATGCCTTCTCCGAGAGGAGGGGCAGGCCTGGGAAGGACTGCATTATGTTTCCAGCAATTCTGATACCTATTCCAATAAGGCCTGTACCTGCAACAGAGAAAGCATTAGAGGGTTAGGATTTGACTGCTCCACACACAGAAGAAAGACAAAACCCTAGACTTTGAGGAAAATCATAAGCAGGGGTGGAAAACTTGCTGTTAGAGATTTCTACCTTCCAGTAAAGGGTAGCGTTGAGAAAACCCTACCGTGATGAGTGCAGCCTAAAATGCATTTCCGTTTAGATTTCACTGCCGGTGCCTAGAAAGGCAGCTTGTTAGGCTGTGCTGCTGACTGTGGATTCTTCCAAACCTGGAGTGACTGTAGACTCTCTCTCTATTCCAGCTCTGTAGCTTCCAAAGCTCTACTACATCTTAAGCTCAAATAACCTTAGTGGCACCAGCTGGAATCTGGCACCAGGATTCTGTTTTTATTTTCTTCTTTTGAGACAGGTTCCCCTGAAGTCCAGGCTGGCCTTAAACTCCCTATGCAGCAGAGGATGACTTGACCTTCTGACTGCGCCCCCTCTGCTTCCCAAGTACTAGGATTACAGGCATGAGCCACCACACCTGCTTTATCTGGTGCTAGGAATTAAATCCAGGACTTTGTGCAAGCCAGGCAAGCACTCTACCCACTAAGCTACACCCCCAGCCAAGCCTAGAATACTGAATGTAGATAGGATAGCCCTTGGGCCAGGCTCCTTCTAGAGGAGTCTTGCTCAAAGCAAGTGGTTAATTGATTAATCTCTGTAGAACGTAATCCCAAGGCGACAGATCTCTCTACCTCAATGGAGCTGTTGCCTTTGGGTCATGGCTAGAAAACTCGTTGGCGCTCTACCTACCTCGTGGTCAAACAACGCTGGGGAAAGCTGAGAAGGGTAACCCTGCCTCTCCACTCAGACCAAGTCACTGCCAGATTTCCTCCCTGCTGTCTTTTGATTTTCCTCAGACCTCAGGCTATCAGAAGTTTTCCTCAGCTCCATGTATATACCTTCTGTGGCCTTCCTTTGACCCACAGAAATTCTAGTAAGCAAATCCTTCCCCATTCCAACAGCCTGGATGGCAGGACCATGACAACAGGCCGGGACACAGAACAGCCCGGCCAAGGCTGGTGGTGTCACAGTACTTCATGGGCTTGGGAGCCTTCCCTACATTTCCCATGAGCCACTGAATGGGCAGTTGGCTGGCACAAGAAAGAAAGGTCATACGAGAGCCACAGAGTGGCAACCAGGGTATGGAAGTCACCCTAAATATCTGACTGTTCATCTCCACCCTGGCCACCAGTTTCCATGAGAAAAGTGGTAAGAAGGGAGGGAATGAATGATTCCTGGAATGTTGAGCCCAGTGAACCTTGCAGCAGGTCCTCACTAGCACCTGCTGTGAAGCCGTGGGGCAGTTCCCTTTCCCTCCCCTATGTTGGCGCACGCCTTTAATCCCTTTTTTTTGGTTTTTCGAGACAGCGTTTCTCTGTGTAGTCCTGGCTGTCCTGGATCTCGCTTTGTAGACCAGGCTGGCCTCGAACCCACAGAGATCTGCCTGGCTCTGCCTCCCGAGTGCTGGGATTAAAGGCGTGCGCCACCGTCACCCAGCTTCCCCTCTTTCTTATACAGGACACTGACCACAGGCACTCTGGAGGCCTTGCTGTATGGCAATGTGCTCTTGTCCCCAAGCTAACTGGACAGAGGACATACGCTGGCACTGATGAGGTGTATTCCTTTGGGACCTTCTTTTATAGAAACCATGAACACCCTAGCCCAGAGGGGAGAACTGGAGGAAAGCTTGGAAGACATCCCAGGGGCTGGTTGGCAGTCTCAGGCTCACAGCTTTGCCCAGACAGGCACAGCCCACAGGGTCTGTTTTCCCTTCTGCTGCCTTTTCAGGTTGGGACAACATGGCTGGCTGTGGACTTCTTGCAAGTGCTGACTGCAGCCGCCCTTCACAGACCCAGCTGGCTTCTGGGAAACTCTTCATAGTACCAAGAACTGGCAGACTACTTCTGAGCTCCATTTCTCTCAGAAGGGACTGGTGTTCCCTCTTTTTAGATGTGTGTTGTGTGTGCACACATACAAGTTCCTAGTTATGTTCTCATTTTTCCAAATACATTTTTCCAATTGCATTGTTCACTGCTGCTGTAATTCTTCTTGTGGCAAGAAGAAGCTGTTCTTCGCCATGACCTCCAAACACATTTGAATTCAGTCACAGGTCCTCTTCTGCCTTCAGATATTATTGAAGATAAAACTGGGAACTCTGTGTGTGTGTGTGTGTGTGTATGTGTGTGTGTGTGTGTGTGTGTGTGTGTGTGTGTGTATGCGTATGCATGCCCATGTGTGTCCACATGTATGTGCCCTTGTATTTAAAGTTGGGTCTACATTAAGAAGTTATGGCTCTCTTTGGTTCTAGGCATCTCAGTCCAGGCCCCCATGCTCTAGCTTGACCCTGGAGTCTTTGCCGACCAGAAAGGCTAAGGGCTCTGTTAAGACAATCAGGGTTGGAATCCTGATTCTGCCACTTGCTTAACTTATTCTCTGGCCCAGTTTCTTTCATCTCTGCGCCCCAGTTTCCTGATCTATAAATTGAGAATAATGAGAGTTTCTATGGTAAAGCATTCCTGTGATGACTGCAAATGCTAATACACACAGAGTACCTAGAGACGTTCCTGGCACACCATATATGTTCAATAAATATTTGGAAAAGTTTGTATTATTATTCAACAAATAACAGATGTTATTTTTGTAAATAAAATGGGGTGGGAAGTTGCACTGAATCACATCACAGGTTTTTGAAGCTTTAGGATACCATTAGTTTTATGAGGTTACGGAAGACAAGAGAGTCTTGAATGATATTTTGGCAAACATAAGCCAAGGAAAGAGGCCACTGAGTGTCTGGGAAAGACCAAGTTCTGGACTCTGTATTGTGCATTCTGTGGCAAACCCTATGTGTTTTGGGTTGGCACAAGCATTTCTGGCATCACGGCACTTAGCCTCTTCACTGTGAATGCCACAGAGTGTGGAGGTGAACCCTCTTGATTTTGCTTGTCTGTGGATTTCAGTCCCCACCTAAACTGCTGCTGTGCCCTGCTGGGCAGGTGGATGGGGTGCCAGGGTTAGAGCTGGCAGGTTAGAGTGTCTGTGCACTGCTGAGACACCCCACGGTGTTCGCCTCTGCTGCAGAGTGCACTGGATGGGAGAAGCAGTGCCGCGGAGAAGTTTGGGTATGGACCCGGAAGACAGGGACTTAATCTCTACTTGATGGAAACAGAACACTTGGGCTTAAAATCTCAGTTTCCCAGGACTGATGTAACAAAGTACCACAGGCTAGGTGGCTCAAAACAAGAGAATTCTGTTCTCTTGTAATCCAGCATGCCAGAAATCTGAACCAAGATGAGAGCAGGGTTGACTCTTCTAGGGGTGTAGCAAGCGTTCATGTTGGACTATCTTTGTATCACCAGCCCCCAAATATTGACACAGAGACTTATTATTAACTATGAAAGCTTGGCCTTAGCTTAGGTTTTTCCTCAGCTAGCTCTTATAACTTAAATTAATCTAGTTCTATTAATCTACATTAAGTTGCATGGCTTTTACCTTTTCTCAGTATGACATGTCCAACTTGATCCGAGACTGCTGGCAAAATCTGCACGCCTAGATTCTTCCTCCTCTTCATCTCTCTCCCTGGAAAACCTGCCTGTTCTCTCCTGCCTAGCTATTGGCTATTCAGCTCTTTATTAACGCAATCACAGGAACACATCTTAACACAGTGTAAAAAATATTCCTCAACAAGTGGGTCTGAGGGGGAATCTGTCCCACGCCTCTTTTTTGGCTTTTGGTGTTACCAGAATCCCTGTCTTTCTAGGGCTTGTGGCTACAGTTTCCAACTGTGTCTCTGTGTGGTCTTCTTTCTATGTCACACACGCATGTGAGCATGTAGGAATGTCAAAACCTTTCTATGTTTCATTCTCATGTGCATGTATGTGTCAAAACCCTTCTATGTTTCGTGCACATGTGCTCATGTATGCATATCAGAATCTGTTGGAGTTGCAGTTACAGGTTTCTGTGAGCCACCCAATGTGGGAGCTGGGAGCAAACTCAGGTCCTCTGGAGGATCAGCAGATGTACTGAACTGCTGAGCCATCTTTCCAGCCATCTTCTCTGGTCTCTTTTAGAGATCTAATACCAGTCACCCAACTTAGAGACCACTCCCATCCAATATTTCTTTATCTTTATCTCATGATACCTGCAATTATCTTCCTAAATGAGGTTATATTCAAGGGTAGGAAGTGGGTAGGATTTGGGCACATCTTCTTTAGAAGACAATTTTTTTTCAGGGGATAGCTTTATTGCTTCCATGAGGGCTGCCTGGGAGGTCCTTGAGCCTCACTTCCCTCTGGTCCTGGGTAAGACCCCTGGAGCTGGCAATCTGAGCAAGAAACCCAGATCATCTGACAGTTGGTCAGTCCAGGAAGGAGCATTGCTCCCACAGATCAGGGACAGCTATGGAGAGGGGACAATTTCAATCCATTCATTACCAAGGTCTAGAATGTTTTACACACACACACACACACACGCGCGCGCGCTTAGGGGGCTAGAGGTGGAGGGGAGGGAGCAGGGGAGACAGGTCCCCTTTTCTTGTTCCGAATTAAGCTACAAATACTAACAGGAAGAAGTCATCACCACCAGACACTTCCATGTCTATACTCTCTACCCTGCAGCCAGCAGAGATTATAAAGATATTGGGAGACAAAACTCCTGTTTCTAGTGTTCCAATAAATGGTGCTTTGTAAAACTTTCAAACAGGAATCCATCCCCTCTCATCTAATGGCATGCCCATTTCCCCACAGTTGGTAGGGTGCATCCTCCTTTGAAGGAAGCTCCTCTTTGAATGTGAAGCACATACCTGGTCCTGACTAATCACAGCAAGGGTGTCGTGAGTGACTTTAATTTCCTGCTCTGATTAAACTGCAGCATAGCAAGCTGTCAGCATTCACACATCCACCCAAACTCCCAATCAGCTGAGAAATAATTCCAGGAGCACAAAGCTGGCCATGGGAGTGAAGCTGGGAATAGACTCAGGCCTAGGTCCAGGTCTAATGCATCACCCACATGGCCCCCAGCCCTCAAGAATCACAGCAAGCTACTGTACGCATCTCAGTATGAAAAGTCAAGGCTGAGAAGACCAGGTGTGGGCAGATGTGGGGTCACCTTCACATGTCTCCTTGGGCTGGGCTTCATGCCTGGTGGTCAGCATGCATTCAAAGAAACCGCAAGAACTCTTCAGAAAATGCACTCTGGAAACGCCTGGGAATGCACTGAATGACCAGCTGGCAGAAGGGTTCCTCGCTGCCCAGCTGTCAGGAAATGATCACTAAGGGTGAAGCACTTCCTGGCTGTACCTACCTGTGCTTGAGGCATCATGAGCCCCTATGAAGCAATAACTCTGCAGATTCACCCAGTTGTGGCAGCCCTATTCAGAATCAATTGACTGAGCGCCAAGGAGACTGTTATACCACACCACCCCCCTTTTCTAACAATTTAACTATTAACATTTTAAAAGCACTTGAAATCATCACAGCATGAGGCTCTTTTAAATAACAGAGAATGAGTCTTACCCCCCTAGCTACTATTCTCTAGAGAGGAACATTCAGACAAATTAAAAACTAGCAATCTGATTCTGTCCCACTCAGCTACATAATACAGAACAAGATTTTTTTTTTCTTCAGTTTGAGTATATTGATGGGCAATTTGACAGTAGCTTTTAAAATTAAAATGTGTATCTCTATAATCCAGCAGTTCTTGAAGAAATACTGGGTGGCACAGCCATTATCAACAGTGGGAAAAACTATAACCAAGCCACCCAGTTATGGAATCTATTTACAAGACAAATAGTCATGTACAGATTGAAATATATCCTCATGGAGTGGCTTAAAGAAAAAACAAAGTGCCAGAAGTTATACATGGTGCCCGTATTAGCTAATTTTCTCATTGCTGTAACAAAAGGAGAAATTTAATGAAGAGAGTTCATTTTGATTTACAGTTTCCAGTGATATAGTCCATCATGGAGGGGAGGCATGGCAGAGGGCGTGTGAGCTGGCTGGGCACATTGTTCACAGTCAGGAAGCAAAGAGACATCAAGGCTGCTGTTCAGTTTGCTTCTCTCCTCCCCCTTTTTGTTCCGTCCAGGACTCCACCCCATGAGCTGGTGCTATCCACGCTCAGGTGGGCTTTCGTTCCTCACATAAAGCTCCCTGGAAACACCCTCGAGGCACACTGAGAGGTGTGTCTTCCACAGGATTCAGACTCCAGTGAAGCTGGCAGTGAAAATTAGCTGTCACACTGTCATTTATGATGACAAATTCAAGGCCAGAGGAGCTGCTGCATACCTGTAATCTTAGCACTCCGACACAGGAGGATTGCTGTGAGCTCAGGACCAGACTAAGTTACACAGTGAGTTCAAGGTCAGCCTGGGCTACATAGCAAGACACATACCAGCACTGGACAATTTCTGAGGGTCCATGTCTATGGATTTAAATATGAAAGTAAAAGGAGCAGAGAGCTAAGTCCTAGGCTGATAACAGTATTTGTACTGGGACCTGGACTGAACCTGGCGTGGCCTTCAGGGGGATTTTAGCTGTATTAATGAATTACTTGTGTGATGTAAGAATTGCTTATTAAAAACAAACAAGAAAAATGATAAGAAATGCGTGTTCCACATTGCTTCTCACTGAAGCTGCACTTTGTGAATTTATTATTCAGGTAGAAATAATGTTAGATTAAAGTGTCCTCTCAGATCTAGGAAGGAATGCAGACTGTGACAAGAGAATTTAACTGTATTACAAGTGTATGAAGCAGCCTCACCAAGGAGGACTGAGGGGAAAGTGCTGACTTAAGTAACTCTGGAAACAGCAGTCTATAAAATTAGAGGCAGAGCAACCTGCACATAAGCACTGCACTGTAGTTGATAAAACGGGTTCCCATGGGTTATGACTCTGATACTGCAACTCGTGTACACTGAAACTGAACAATTAAGAAAATAAATAGCATGTGTTTGCAGCCAGCTTTCTTACTTTTGCAGTAGAAATTTACTGGTAGGCAAGGGCAAAGTCTAAAATGGTCCTCATGGGAATGGGTTAGAGCTGGAGATGTTGGAATGGATTCCTGTTTAACTAATACAGACACAGGCAGTGACATTCAGGGACATCTATAGGTATGTAGTATTTATTTATAGATATAGACACATGGGTTAGGATACACACACTTATTTCTCTGCTCTGTCAGCCAAGTGGAAGACTAGAAGCTAAATGCTCAGAGGCAGAGCGCATACCTCATCCCTAGATTTCTCTTCCATGAAGGGAACTGGGCTCTTTAGAGAAATGACTGGTTCTTAGACAGGGACAGGAAATATACAAGATGAACCTGGAGCATCTTGCAATGCTGGAAAGCAGAAAAAATAATACAATTCTAACAAGAAATAATAATTAAAGTTTCCAGTTATAGGAATAGGACCCAAACTGGACTGACCTGAGCAACAGGTTGTATTGGATGAAAACCCATAGTCTAGAATAAAGATTAAAATTTTTTAAATTACATTTATTGATTGTGCGTGTAGAGGTCAAAGGACAACTTGATGGAGTTGGAGCTCCCCTTCCGCTCTGTGGTTTCTGTGGATTAAACACAGGTCCTTGAGCTCGGTGGCAAGTGCCTTTAACCATTTTTCTGGCCCCAAATTAAAGAATTATGAGTCCATATTAAAAATAAATGATTGAATAAGCAGATAAATGGGGAAGGCAACACAACTTTTCCGTGTAGAAAAACCCTGAATGCACCATATAGAGCATTCTACCCACAAGGACAGGAGCTATGAATCCTTGTAAGTGGGTTGTGCTCAGTGATTTCTCCTAAAGAACAGACCATGGAAAGGGTAGGGACAGGAGAGAAAAGAGTCACTTTTTGGAGAAATGACAAAAGCCACCTCAGAAACTTCTTCAGCCAGGTAGGAAAAGGCCAGGTTTATAGTTTGATATCTGTGAGGACATTTTACATCTTGTGCTCTTACCCCAAGAAACTTAACCCTAGCCTAATCCTGAGAATAACACCAGCACAATTTTAACAGACAGCATTCTATGACATAGTGGACTAGTATGCCCCAAAACGTCAAGGTGATAAAAATTGGAAAAGTGAGAGGAACAGGCATGTCCTGGGAGTCCAAGGAACCGTGCTGATCAAAAGTAAGGCAGAGGAGAGACAGGACAGAAGAAGGACCTTAGATAAAACTAAGGTACTCTGAATAAACTATCATTACTATTAAAGTATCAATGCTGTTTCAATAATGGTAGTGTATGCCCTACACTGTAAGATGTAAACACAGGAAACTGTGTTTCATTCTATAACTATAAAACTGGCCTTAAAAAGATAAAGTCTATTTTTAAAAGTATACTCTTAACATACATTATCTTTTACTTCTTCTAAAAACTAAAAGAAAAAAAAAGCCAAAATCTAAGTACGTATTTCAGACTTATAAGGTTAGCTTATACACACACACACACACACACACACACACACACACACACACACACGCACGCACCCATTTTTATTTCTACTTTGGCAGTGATTTCTGAGTTTGAGGGGATTCAGCAGTTGCCCGCAAATGAGCATTTGTGAACCCACATCAAGCATCTGTATTGGGTGGGGACCGGGCTACTGTCAGACCTTAGACTCACTGAAGCTTGTTAGAGGGTGGTAGTAGTTGGGGGAGGGATCCCTTCATTGTTCTGCTCAGAATTAAAAACTATTTATTTATTTGGGTTTTAGGAGTATAGTGCTTGTCTGTATGGATATTTGCACTGTGTGTGTAGTGCTCACAGAAGTCAGAAGAGGGCGTCAGATCCCCTGGAACTGGAGTTACAGGTGGTTGTGAGCTGTCATATAGGTGCTGGGAGCCCAGGTCCTCTACAAGAGCAGCAAATCTCTTCACCATCGAGCCATCTCCACAGCCTCTGCTCGGAATCTTTTAATCTTCTGTAGCTATCTGCCTCAGTGGATTCTTGTTACTCATTCCTACTGAGCATGCTCCGGCCCAGGAGCCTCTGCATCTGCTTGTTCCTCTGCATGGCTCACCCACTGCACTCTGAGTTTCTGCTCAAGCGTCACTCTATCAGAGGGACCTTAGTGGCTAAATAGCAACCACCACCTCATCACTAGCCAGCTTCATTTTTACCCCCAAGTGGTTTCACCGCCCCTCCCCCCAGGACTGACATAGTGGCTGCTCAGCTGCTTACTCTCTGTTGTCCTCAGACAGGAGGATTTTCACGAGAGTGAGCACTGTGTGTTTGTTCCTTGTGGTCTCACCAGTGCTTGGAAAAGGATCTGGTGCATAGCAGGCAACAACAGACACGCAATAATACCTGTGGAAGGACTACAGAAATAAGCGGATTTTAAAAATCTGTGGGGGGTGTGTCTGTCTGTCTGTCTGTCTGTCTGTGTCTGTGTGTAGGCCGTAGCAAGCATGTGGAGATCACAGGACTGCCATGGGTCTCAGGTCTACCTTCTACCTTGTTTTCAGATGTAACAGCTTTCTTTGTTGCTCACTGCTTTTACCTCTAGGTTTATCCTGGCTATGAGTTTCTGGAGCGTCTCCTGTCTCAGCCTCCCATTTGCCATTGGAACACTGGGAGAAGAGGCTGGTGCCACTGTACCAGGCTGTACCGAGGTCCTGGGGAACTGAACCCAGCTCATGACATTTGTGTGGCAAACATCTTACCCACTGATGCATCAGCTGGAGGATCTTTTTAAAGAGTCAAACGGAGAAAAATGTGTGCCGTTAGGTGATGATAAGTCAACACATTGTGCATATCAGACTCTTCTTTCTGTTCATTCATGTTCAGGGCTGGTGCAGAAGTGCACGCTTGTAGTCCTAGCTACTTAGGAGACTAGGGCAGGAGGGCTGGAGCCAGCTTGGGCAACACAGTGAGACCCTGACTATTTTAAATTTCATTTTTGGAAAATTCTTCTGTGACTTGGTGTTAAAGTTTACATACACTAAGTAGATTATTCATTAGGCAAATATTTATTGGTGGACACAAGGGGTTCAAAAGCAGTTAAACCCACTTTCTGACCTCAGGTGCTCCATCCACCCATCCACCCAATCCTTCTTTCCAATGCTTTTGAGCCCCCACTGAATGCTTGACACTGTATGTCTAAGACTGTATTTGGAACATCACCTTGTCTCTCTGTCCTGAAGGATAATCCTCCCAACTGCAGAGTATTTAAGCATTTAGTTGTAGATGTGCCACTGACTAACTTTTTGACTCTGAAAGAAAAACCACTGACTTCTGAGTGTTTGTTTCTTTTACTGGTAAGCATGGTTTAAGGCCTCATTCCAGCCCCACCTCACAGTGCTGCTGGGAATGTCCAAGGAGGTGGATGTGATCCAAACACAGATGCGCTTTCTCTACTGTGAGGTCCCAAATACATGGAAGAGACCTCTGCCAGCAAGTGTTAAACACAAAACCCAAATCCCAAACAAACAAACCCAAACTCAGACCAGGCAGCTGCTGTCATGGTGAGAGCAATCTGCCATCACTCAAAGACCCCACAGTCGGACAGTAATCAGGAGAGGCAGCCCACGGCCTGTGAAGGTTACCCTCTGCAGACTAAGTCGACCATCAATAATCTCTGTCTCTGGCTAACATTTGAGTCAAGTGATCACCAGCTTTCCCCACTTTCCTGGACCCCAGATGGGGACCTGCTGGCTCTGGTGCACTACATGTTGTCCTTGGAACCTCGTTTCTTTCCTTTTAAAACAAATCCTTGATGTGGCTGGCTTTGGTCTTGTGAGATACGGCTTGATCAGCAATGAAAGAGATTCCTCAGAGTTGACTTGTAAATACCACTGGTCAGTCCAGGAGCTCTTCCAAAGGAAGGTATCGTAAATCTTCCAAACAGTAGTCGAGATCAGTGGGCATGGAAAGGAGGAAGGAAAAGAGGGGAAGAAGGAGGGAGAAAGGGAGGGAGGGAGAGAGGGAGAAGGAAGGGAAAAGAGGAGCTGGGAGAGAATGAATGCAGGCCAAAACAAAGAGTAACAGAGTAAGCAATGAGATATCCATATTTGAAAAGATATCCTTCCTAGAACCACAAGTAGACTTAACTTCGGAGTTTTCCAGTCTCTGTATTTATTTCCCTCTTCCTGATGGGATGCAGAATACTGTCCGAATGAACCGAAAAGGCAAGGCCAACAGCCGTTACTGGTGCAGTCGCTATGGAGACAGATTCACCCTTCCTCTGTGCATGCTTACTTACAGGGGCTAAAACAGTTTTTGATGAAATACCCAGAACATATTTGATCCTTCAGCCTTCCTCCCTCCAGATCAGCATGTCGTGGGCTACCGTTAACCACATCTAGAGTAACACGGATAGTATCTGTCTATTTGCAGCACATACTCTGGGCCAAGCACTGAAAACACACTGTGCCTGCAAGCATCAGAGCCTTCTTGTAGAGACCCCAGGCCCGCTTTGAGGACATCCCCATGGGTCCAGGGCCCAGCACCTTTTTAGCTACAGTCTAACAGATGGTCTTCTCTACCAACATGCTTGTCTCTCCCCCAGTTTTTGTTTTGTTTTGTTTTGTTGCTGTCTTGAGACAGTCTCACTGTGTAACTCAGGCTAGTCTCAAACTTGTAATCTTCCTGCCTTGGTCTCCTGAGTGCTGGGATGACAGGCACATGGCAGCACACTGGCTTGAATTATTCTTTTTAGAAGATGACATGGCAGACTCTACTGTGGGGAGGCCATAGGACATTGCACTAGGAATAGAAGAGACCCAACTTCCTTTTCCATAACTTGTTGCTGTTTTTGAGGAAAACTTCCAAGCATATACAAAAAGCACAGCACACAGAGGCATATGCACTTAACACCGAGATTCTTTAACTGAGGTGTTGCTATCCTGACCCACTGATTCCCACTCCATCAGTGGCTACACTGTCAGGTCAGCAATGGGCACGGGCCGATCTGACCACCGCCTTTTGGCATCTTGCCCTTTCTTTCACTGTTTGAAGATGCAGAGGCTCTGGATAGCCCAGCTAGGTTTCTGGTTACTCTGCTACGGTGGAAGGTGGTGGAAACGCGCCAGCATGGGGTTTGCGTTGCTCCGGACAAAATGAATCAAACCTCGATCACTGGTCCATTCATTAAATTATTCTTGCTAGGGTAAGAACTGTTCAAGTCACTTCATAATTATTATTTACTGAAAAACAAGGGATAGAGAGGCTGAGTAGATGGTTCAGTGGTTAGGAACACTGGCTGCCTTTCCGGGTTCAGTTCCCAGCGCCCACACAGCGCTCTGAATGTGGCAACTGGGGACTGTGTAAGGTACAGGAGGCCGAGAATGTGGGTTAACTGTGCGTGCGCCCTGCTCGTCAACTATTTATGTGACTTGCTTACCACGTGTGCTGCGTCACCTTGCAGCAGTAATGAACTGATCTGCCAAAATCTCACTGTATTCCCCACATGAAAACTCCCTGGGCTCTCCTGGTCTTCCTCTGCAGGAGCCCAGGCTCCCGGCACAGGGCTTGAGAACAGGAGCAGTTCCATCGTGGCTGGGTCTCCGAGGCAGAGCTTGAGCTCCCCGGTCCCTCCTCAGGCTCTGATGGGAGCTGGTACATCAGCAGCCAAGACATGGCTTCTTAGCTCTGACCATGTCAAAGCTTTTGCAAAAAAAGACTCCTCAAACAGCTGGAGAGCTGAGATGATGTGGTTTCAGGCTTCTGGGAAGGTACCTTAGAGCAATGGTTATAGGGAGCTTGAAAACACACTGAGAGCCTGGCTCTCCTCCACACAAATTCAACCAGGAGCAGCAGGAGTGGCCTGGCTCCCAGGAGACCCCAGTGCAGCCAGGCAGAGAGGCTCCGCTTTGAAGAAGCTGCGGGTGCACACGTCTGGTCTGCTTCCTTCCTCGGTCTTCTTTGTTAGGGTCATCTTTTGCCTCAAAGCCTTTGAGATGGAAGAGACATTCCTTTTAGACCTCACTATTCAGGTCATGCTGGCTTCTTAAAATGAATCGAGGGAGGTTTTCATCTTATTCTCTGGTCTCAAATAGTTTGAATAACAAAGGACAGACCTAGGTTTTGAAGGCTACTCCTGCCCAGTTACAAGGCCTTTTAGAAGGAGTATCTTTAATAAGCTTTCTAATGTATTTTACAGTTATTGCTCTATTCAGATGTTTTTGCTTCTTTGGGGGCGAGTATGAGAACTTACATTTTGCCGGAGAAGAGGCTTTCTTTAGATTATTGCCATAAATTTCCTAATGCAATGCTTTTATAAACTCCCACACTCCTCTCCCAGTTGGGTGAGCCATCTCCTTTCTCCTTGGGATCTTGCAGACCAAGGTTTTGCAAATGTCCTCTGTGCTGATAATAATCACCGATTGTGTATTACACACATGGTGATGACTGCTCGGCTTGGACTAACTCATTCATTCCTCAGGGCTAATTCAGGCAGGGAGGTGCACAGATGCCTCATGCCTCACGTTACCGATGAATTCCTCAGCCTCCGTTGTGCAAGGGAGATAACTGGCCTTCAGGTCATACGGTGGCATGCGGCTCTGTGTTTTGCCTGCTAACCTCTGTGTATGAGAGAGTAAGAGTGAACAGTTAAGACTTCGCCTATCGTCTGGTTATATTATTCTAGGGATCAAGTTCCTGTGACCCCAGAACTCAGAAGCCGAGGGCAGGAAGATCTTAAGTCTGAAGTCACATAGTGTGACCCTGTTTCAATAAAACTAAGGGCTGGAGAGATAGCTCAGTGGTAGAGTGCTTGCATAGATCCTGGGTTCAATCCCCTGTCTTCAAACAAAAGAATTTAAAAGGAAAAAGGAGTAATAACAAAGTAGGAGTGGGTTCCATGTGGTCAATTTAGAGTTCGTGGCCCGAGGGGACTATACTGGCAAAGAGTGGCCTAAAGATGGCCTACAGGCTACGGGCTGTAATGATTAGGTGGATTTCATACTATGTGACCCTTTTGGAGACCT
This sequence comes from Peromyscus attwateri, assembly GCA_902168425.1. Taxonomy (NCBI): domain Eukaryota; kingdom Metazoa; phylum Chordata; class Mammalia; order Rodentia; family Cricetidae; genus Peromyscus; species Peromyscus attwateri. The sequence continues at coordinate 50,839 of CABHPP010129836.1, read as the reverse complement.
GGTTCAAGGTCACTTAATCACTTAATTGCTTTGAGTGGTCACTCAGACAGTGAGAGAGGCCGTCACAAAAACCACAGAGTGGACATGAATTGCTGCTGAAGAAACAACCCACAATTACTTAGACGGGGATGAGCAGCTGTGATCGATACACGGCAATCACCCGGTGGAAACTTCATATGACAAGATGCATTTTAAAACTCTGGTATTGGCACTCTGCTGCTTCCACAGTAAGGCCCAATCTCACCTCTTTAGTTTGGCCTTCAGGAAGTTTCTGCAGTTGACATCAACTGCTTCTTAGTCACTAGCCAGTGTTCCCTTCGGAGTGACAGTAGTGTCAGTCAAGCAACTCCCTGCTTTGTCCTTGCACGTCTGCCTCTGCACCTTGCACATCTGCCTCTGCACCTTCGCCACTGCTGTTTGCACTGCCAAGAACGCGCATCTCCATTTGGGGCATCTAAATGCAAAGAATGCTTCAAGGAAGCTGGAGTTCTCAGTCCTCCCTCCGACCACTCAGCCATGCCAGCACTTATGTGCACCACGTGTGCTGGTCCTTTGTATGGGTTGACTGGTTCAGTCTTCAAAACAACACTGTGAATTAGGTATCATTCTCATCTTGTTGGCTTTGGTCTGTTTTGTTTGGCGTTGGGAAAACTGAAGTCCAATAATTCACCGACATTTAGCAGCAGGGCTGGAATTTGAACTTGGGCAATTTGGCTCCAGCCCTTGACCAGTATCATGCATTCATGACCAGTATGTGATCTAGTGAGTTTCTGTAACTTCCTCCCTCACAGCAAGCTTCTCCCTGAACGGCGGTGGACCTAGTATACCACTGTCTCCACTAATACACGTTTCTCCCTGAATGGCTGTGAGCTAGTATACCACCGTGTTCACTAAGACACACTGAAACTATTTTCTGAATGGATAGAGCTACATAGAATTGTTCACAGAGTTTGTAACGTTTGTCAGAAATCTTGAGATCATCATGCTAGGTAGAGTCAGGAAGGACAAAGGGGAAGGTTCTGCAACGATGACCTCTGCAGTTGAGATACTTACAATGTGGGTAAGGAAGCTGACTTCTGCTAAAGAGTCCAGGGGAATCCACTGCTGAAGAGCCACCAAGGGCAAATCTAGCGTCCCAGCAAAGTAGATGCCAACAGAGGGGGGCAAGTTGGCAGATCTTGAGGACCCTGAAGCCACATCTTAAGGTCTAGCACCCCAAAGTATAGTCCTTGGGCTAGCATCACTACCAAAGGGGAGTCTGTTAGAAATACAGAATACCAGGCCCTAGCCAGATCCAGAAAATGAGAATATATTACCAAGATCCTCGGGAGATCTAAATGTACCCTGAAGTCTCAGAAGCATTCTCAAGGCCAGAAGGTCAAGTTCACCTCCAGATGCTCAAACTCAACTGGTTTGGGCCATGGATTGTGAATTCATATTTAATTTAGTTTAATTTATTTAACCTTTTAATGTATGTGTATAGGCCAGAGGACAACCTTGGGTGTCATACTCAGGAAGATCATCCACCTCTTTTGAGACATGTTCTCTCACTAGCCTAAAATTCACCAGTTTGGGCATGTGCCATAGGATCTTTTTTATGTGGTTCCAAGAAATGCAACTCAGGTCCTCAAGTACTTTCCTGACTGAGCCATCCCCCTAGACCCATATTCGTATTAACACAAAATAAATCTTTCTGAGTAATTTTTCCTTGCAGTCTGGGCCAGGACGACAACCTGGGTCTTCTCAAAGAGACTGATGGAATGGGAAGATGGAGGATGACAAGGAATGAGAATCTCAGCTCTGCTACTAATGAGTTATGTGACTTTGGGCACAGACCAACATCAAATGTAGACAACAGATTGGATCAATGATCATAAAACTGAGAATTAGAAAATATACCATCGGTGGATAAATGCACGAGAGTTCCCAGGGCTGGGGTAGAAGACCCACTGTTTTTTAAATAAGTTCTCTACAGGATCCCCGGAAGTTGAGTTCTGCACTAACCTGATCCTTTGGTAGGTGATATCTCTTATCTAGTCTCAATGTACAGCAGACACTTTCCTAGGCAGAGCCATTTAATTTTCAAAGTAACCTTGTCATCTAGGTATTGCAAGTCTGTTCCGTTAAATGGAGAAGATGAGGCCACAGAAGGGGGAAGTCACTTTCTCAGGGCTGTGCAACAAGACATTTGGAGGTGGGATGAGGACCCAGAAGACCTGGCTCGAGAGTCCATTAAAGGTACAAAAATGCCCACCACTTACCAAGAGAGCTTACACCTGGGTGCAGGAGGAGGGGAGGTGTTGTTCCCAAATACTTGCATTCACCTCACAATCACTGCTCTGAGCTCTTAGACCCATTAGTACTTTTTCCTATGGTCCTCCTTCAGGGGAAACTGTTTGACTTTTGAATAACAAATCTTCACTTCCTACGTACCCACTCATTCATACAACCTGGTCCCTCCTACACATAGGTCACTGACCCTGCAGCCTCCCCTAATGGGCATCTTTGGTGTCCAATGACGGGTTCCTTACTTATGCCTAACCCAACTTCTTGTTTTTATCTTCCAGACCCAACTAGGAAGAGATGCTTCATCAGGGGCAGCCAAACCTTCAGAGGTCAAGGTGAAAAGCTCATTGCTTCTCACATTAGCATTTGAAGGATCACTCACTCTCCTGGTTAGGGTAAGAGCTGATGGACTCAGCCTCTCATAACTGCATGCAAGTTAGATCTTGGTATAAAGCGAAAACTCCATGATTTTCCCAAGACAGTCGAAGAAAGGGAAGAAAGAGTGGGAGTGTGGTGGTTTGAATAAGAATGGCCCCCATATGTAAAATGAATAGAAAATCTCTTAATTAAAAAAAAAAAAAAGACTGGCCCTCATGGACTCATAGATTCAAATGCTTGGTCACCAAAGTGTGGCATTAGGAGGTGCAGCTTCGTTGGAGGAAATGCGTCACTGGGGGTGGGCTTTGAGGTCTCAGATGCTCAAGCCATGCCCAGTGTGGGTTTTCTTTCTTCCTGCTGCCTTCAGATCCAGATGTAGAACCCTCAGCTACCTTTCCAGCACTACATCCGCCTGCATGCCTTCATGCTTTCTACCATGACAATAATGGACTAACCCTCTAAAAGTGAAAGCCAGCCCCAATTAAATGTTTTCCTTTATAAGAGTTGCCATGATCATAGTGTCTCTTCACAGCAATAGAACACTGACGAAGTCAGAGAGACACATGAATGAAGAGCAGGTAAAGGGTCAGAATAAGAACCAAAGAAAGGACAGCCCAACGTTTGGGTCAGACACAGGGCTAGGCACTCAGCATTGCTGTTGCTGCTGCTCAGCACAGCAGCCAAAGCTGGGTTTGAAACCCACGTTCCTTGTGCCGCAGCTGTACGGGAGCTGCAGGAGGCTGCTGTCTTGCTCAGCAGGCATAACAGAACAAATCTCAGTGCTAGTTCCTGGCAGGTGAAGGGGGCAGGTCGGGCTGTTCTGATCACCACCTGTCTGTCAAAAAAATCAGCTCTTTAGGGTTCATGCCCCTCAGGGCAACATGGCAAGGGCAGCTATGATCACTCAGAACTTTTTTCACTTCAGAAGCCAATGGCCATTCACAGAATGTGCAGGTAGTGCCCATGTTGGGTGCTGGGGACTTGTGACCCACCAGTCATTAATGCTTATAGTGCCAAGGAGGCTCTACTTCCTTTCAGGACCCATGGAGAATACCCTGGTGGTTGCAGCTCCCTCCAAATCTGCTTGCTGACTTGGAGGAAATGGGGCAGAAGCCTCAGTAACAGCAAAATTGGTCTTCGCATCTGAGAAAATGATGTTCTCTAAGACAGCAATCTCGAGCATTAATCAAGTATCAATCACTGACAGGAATGGAAATAGAGCTGCATCTTTATTCAGGTCTTGTTTGGAGCAGAGTGAAGGCTGGTTGAGGAGGAAGCCTGTTAATAGGTCTCAAACAGCACCGCAGAGCTGCAGACCCTGGCTTCAGTGGTGGCTCCACACAGAAGGCTATGCTCCTGGGCCTCAGTTTCCCCATTTCTAAAATGAGAACCATGTACATCTCTCAGGTCACCGAGGGATGATATGCAAAGACACATGGCAACAGCCACACTCATGACTGGAAGAATAAGTCTACTCAGGGGAGGGACCTTTCTCTTGTCCAAGTGTTCGCTTAGGATGCACTCAAATACACTGTGCCCAGCCCAGGCCTCTGCCTTTCTCATTCGGGTGCCTCTGCTGCCCAGTCCCTACCTAACAGGCTCCCCCGCCTCTTTCTTTTCTTCCTCGAACTTTCCATTTTTCTGTTATGTTCACTCCACCTTTCCAGCCCCAGACCTCAGTATTCTCAAAAGCCCCCCATGCCTCCCAAATGGATAACCCGAACCTGAGACATTTCTAGGGGGGAACCAAGGGCCTCTTTATAGCATGCCTGACTTGGAACCTTCCAAAGTGTTAAGGCCACAGTGGTAAAGTAGACCAAAAACACACAACAGCTAAATGTAGCATAATCCTGGATTTAAATTATGTTTTTGTTTTTAACTTAGCTATAATGTATAATTGGCAAAATGATGTTTCCTGCTTTTGCTAATTTTACTGTTATTTAAAAAGAATATCTTTAATTTTAGGGCATTCATATTCAAATATTTAAGGGCAAAATAGATATAATACCTGAAACACTCAAACAGTTCAGAGAAAATAAACAAATGACATATTACATGCATCTACACACATGTGTGTATGTACATTACATGGGGCGGTAGTGTTTGGATTACTGTTGCAACTTTTCTGACCATTTTAAATGCCCTTGTTCCCTGAAGAGAAATGCCCCACAGTTGACCAGTGTTTGGCCTCTCATTTCTTCATGTGAATGATGGATCAGGATCCTACTGGATTTCTCATACCATCCCTCATGCCAGAAGAGGAAATGGCAGGGCTCTGAAAGACCATCTTATTGAACTCTTCTAGAAGATGCAACCAAGCCCAGATGGGTCTCAGGTTAACTCCACCTAGCCAGTGTTGGAGCTGGCTCTGGTTAACTCCACCTAGCCAGTGTTAGAGCTGGCTCTGGTTAACTCCACCTAGCCAGTGTTGCAGCTGGTTCTGGTTAACTCCACCTAGCCAGTGTTGGAGCTGGCTCTGGTTAACTCCACCTAGCCAGTGTTGGAGCTGGCTCTGGTTAATTCCACCTAGCCAGTGTTGGAACTGGCTCTGGATCCTAGGCACTGTTTCCTCTACTTCACACCACATGGCTGTGCAACCGTCAGGCTGCAGTGACAGATGTGTACGGTATTTGGAGCCAGTGTCTGTCCACTCCACAGAGGCCACAATGCAGACAGTGTAAGGAAGCTGCTCTCACCCCTCAGCTCTCAGGTCTATGCTGCACTTGTATACTAAGTACCCTCAGATCTGCCGCTGTAAACCTCTCCTCTGCCTGAAGTCCATATCTTGAACCCGCTGTCAGCTCCGGGCCACTAACCAGCACTGCTCATGTAACATGTCAAAACCAAATGCTGGATTCTTGCCTGCCCCTGCTTTTCCTTATCTTGGGTTCAGAGTTCATCCATTTCACCCAGTAATCAATGATTACTTGAATCAAAACATCACATGCTCTCTTGTTAATATGTACAATTTTGTGGTTTTATGTACGAGGCAATAAGATAAATTTAGTTAAGGAAATAGAGCTTGTGGCATTGTTATTACGGTACTGGAAGGGAAGAAAGGCGAAAGACCTCTGAGAGGTGAGATGGCGCAGTGGGTAACAAAGGTGACCTGAGTTTGAGTCTGGGAAGTCCATGTGGCAGGAGAGGAAAAACTCCCCAAAGCTGTCTTCTGACCTTCACACATACATACACATAGAAAACAAACAAACAAATGTATAGAAAGAAACAAGGTAAAGAAGGATGAGGAGCTTTCGTGTAAGTTTGTTTTGATGTATACTACACAGCCCGGGCAGACTGACTCACGGCAACCCTCCTATCCAAGCGCTGGGATCACAGGTGAGCACCGTGATGTCTGGCAGGAATGAAGAATTCTCTCTCTCTCTCTCTCTCTCTCTCTCTCTCTCTCTGTGTGTGTGTCTGTGTGTGTGTGTGTGTGTGTGTGTGTGTTTTCAAGACTAGGTTTCTTTCTGTAGCCCTGACTGAAACTCACTCTGTAGACCAGGCTGGCCTTGAACTCAGATATTTGCCTGCCTCTGCCTTCCGAATGCTGGGACTAAAGCACCACCACCACCTAGCTTAGGAATGGAGAAGATTAAAAAACAGCTTGATGGCACCTGTGATTTGGTTTTTTTTCTTTCTTCTATAAAGATTTATTTCTTTTTATTCACATGTTTGTCTATGAATATACGCCACGTGTGTGGGTGCCTGTGGAGGTCAGCAGAAGGTGGGTGTTGGATTCATTGGAACTGGAGTCACAGGTGGTGTGAGCCACCTGATGTGGGTGCTAGGATCTGAACGTAGGTCCCTCTGCAAGAGCAGTAAGTGCTCTTAACCACCGAACCAACTCTCCAGTCATGGTTCAATTTTCTTAATCAACGCTTTTATACTTATTTTGCCTTTATTATGCAAGCTTAGGAGTTCTAGTCTTTGGAGTTGTTACTTGTGGTGTGAGAACAGAGGACAGGAAGTTCACAGTTGTCACATTCAGGACAGGGACACTAAGAAAAGCTGCAAAAACCCCACCCCCAGGTGTTAAGGACAAGATGAAGTATTACTTGGGCTAGTCAATGTGGATCACTTCTGGGCTTCTGATGTGGCCTGTCTGGGATAGGGCCAGCATGCTTGCCCCCTCCAACACCAGGGCCAAGCCCACTGTTGAGAGTCACTTTAGCTGAATTCCAGATACATTATCCTTTAAGGATGGACCAGGTCACAGGGTTTCTCTCTGCACTGTAAACATAGTCTTCATGCACCCACGGCACTAGGCTCTGCAGGGATCTACCAGCTGCTCAACACAGGGGCCTTCTGTCCTCCCCCCAAATGCACTCAGAACAGTGTGTACAGACCACAGGTGTTTCAGGAGCTCTGCTGTGACTTCCAAGGAAGTCCCTCTTTCCAGCCCCAAGGCCTCTTCTGCCATTAACCTGCCAGCATTTCAAACAATATATTTTGTGAGCACTTAAACATGATGAATAATGGAATTTTCTATTTATGATTTTTCTTTTATGGTTTTTAAAATGGTACTTGTCAATCACTCCTTGAACTCTGTAATGGTTTGTCCACTGCTCTTCGAAACAAAGCTGTCATTTGACAGTGTTGCTTCCTCTTCCTGTTTGTCATCCTCTGCTTCCTGTGGTTTTTAACCTTGCCAGTCACTGGAGTATGGGATAGTGATGGAGGCAGGTGAGGGAGGGCAGATCTTGTATGCAATTGTAACACACACAGAGGGAAAGTACACCACATGATGATTTCTCACAGATAGAGACCCACATAGTACTACAGCTTAGAAAATACAACATGCCCGCCCTCCAGAAAGGCTGGGACAGCTCATGTTTTTGTGTCCAGTGATTCCATGTGAAATCTATGGGGGCAGGAAACCGGAAAGCAGAAAGCGTTATGAGGCGGGAGAGACTAAGAGCAATGTGGAGCCCACAGACCTTAGCTAGGACCCATGCTGGGCTGAAGTTCTTATCACTCCTTGTGGCCTTTGGCCTTGATAGGAAAATCCTGTGGCAGTAATGGCACTTTTCCACAGAGCTAAACATGTAAGCCTGCCTAGAGGGTAGCTGAAGAAGATTCCAGAAGGAGATAGAGCAGTTCCAGTCACAGCAGACAGCTAAGAGACACACACGGCAAAGTGGCCACAGCGCCTCTCCATCTCCAGTTCTCCTGAGAAGCTCTTCTGTGGCTTATCTAGGCTAGCAACCTGCAGAGCAGGGAATTCTGGGAAATGCAGCAGTCTTGCCCCATGGCCACTGGGTTTCCAGCTGGGTCCCACATTAGAACACGGTGGCACTCTGGCTTCCCAGTCTCCTCCAATGTGCAGCTGTGACTAAGAAGCTCTGTCATTTGAAAAGCAAATGCGAACCTCACTACTGACTTCTGCTGGGTCCCTAGAGGATCAGTTCTACTGGTTCTTTGGAGTGTAACATGTCCTGCTTGCCTCTCCTTTCCTCCTTTCCGGTGCGGCAGCTGGCAGCCGGACCTTGTACACATACCAGCCTTACAGGTGGTATTTCCCATGGCCTTGCCTTCCCCATCTGCCTGTGTCTCATAGCTAATGGAGCCACAGCTCCTTGTAGTCCTCAGCACAGCACCTGTGCCCTGCATGACTGACCCCTGGTGCCCTGTGCTAAGTGGATTAAGAACAAGGAGTAGAAAATTCTACAATCATCTTGATGCCATCAAGACTGTGGCAAATGACTCGGGCATTTTCACTGTTAAGCTTCTAAATGAAGCAGCTCTTTCTTGTAGGCACAAACTAATTAAGTGATTATATACAGCAAAGTGGTCATCACACACTGAACTGCTGCCAAATAGCAACAGAGCTGGTGAGAGCTTGTGCTGCAGGCTTGCAGGTGGCTGAGCTGCAACCGCTGCGTCTGCAGAGATGGCTGGAAGAGAAGCCATTGTGGAGCCATCATGGTACAGGAAGCGGGAAAGAGCAGGGCTGGGCAGGGCTCTGACCCAAGTTCCAGTGCTGACAGGAGTTTGTCATGTAGCCTTCCTCTGCCTCAGTCAGTCCTGGCTCAAGCCAGCTCTGTTGTGTTAATAACAACATCAGCTCAGAGAATAGATGGGAAACAGTAGAGGAAGAAACATGGTGGGAAGACGTGTCCACCCAGCATTTACATGGTGTTGGTCCAAACTCTGGTCTTCATCCTTTCCAGACAAGTGCCTTTTACTCACTGAGTCATCTCCTCAGCCCTGGTGAGGACATTTCCAATGAGGTCTGCTGAAAGATGAGATTGACATGGTAAAAAAAAAAAAAAAGAAAGAAAGAAAGAAAGAAAGAAAGAAAGAAAGAAAGAAAGAAAGAAGGAAGGAAGGAAGGAAGGAAGGAAGGAAGGAAGGAAGAAAGAAAGAAAGAAAGAAAGAAAGAAAGAAAGAAAAGAAAAGAAAAGAAAAGAAAGAAAGAAAGAGAGAGAAAAAAAAGGCCTTTGGGGGGCTGGAGAGATGCCTCAGCAGTTGAGAGCACTTGCTGCTCTTGCAGAGGACCCAAGTACCCATAGGTGTGGCTCACAACCATCTATAACTCCAGTTTTAGGGGATCTGATGCCTTCTTTTGACTTTTGCAGATACTGCGTACATACATAGTATACATACATACATGCAGGCAAAACATACACATAAAATAAATCTAAAAAAAATTTTAAAACAAGGCCTTTGGGATGAACTTGGACTACCTACCTCCTTTCCCCCGTCCCTCTCTCCCTCCTTCCCTCTCTCTTCTTTTGTCTTTTTGAGATACAATCCCATGTATCCCAGGCTGGCCTCAAACTCCTGATCCTCTGGCCTTTCCCTCCTCAGTGTTGGGGTCACAAGGCTGCACTACTGTAACAGTTTTGAGCTTGGGGTTTCTGCTGCTGATGTCCCCACCTCCTCTCTATTACAGCGGACAGCAGCACAGTGCCATCACCCCATTCTTAATGCTGTGTCTGCAGAGAGGATACTCTGAGAGCCACAACAGAAAGTTTTTCGTGGAACTGTAGATAGACCCTGCCTAAAATGGACAAGAAGTCTTTTGAGCGTGGGCACTGAATCTTCATTCTCTTTATCTGCATCTCCTCAGGGTCTAGGAGGACACGGGGCTCCAAGCCCCAGGTTTTAAATTTCTGCTCCTCAAATGCCATTTTGCCCATTATCAGCCTCGAATGCCTCCTCTAGTTCATGGGACCGTGCGCAGTTCAACTGAGCCAGAGTGTGGAGAGAACTTCCAGGCCCAGAGTGCCGTGCAGGAGGGAGACTATGTGCCGGGCTGTTTCCTTTTGCCTGCTGCACATTGATCGGCTTTCTTGTCAAGAAGGGGAGGCACAGAGTGGAAGGGTCAACATTCAGTGGTGGGGATGAGATGACCAAGCAGAGTGAGAGAAAATGATTCTTTGCTACCCACCTTGGTCAGTTTGCATGGTGCTTGCCAGTCTGGTCCCTTGTTTAAGGGTTTCATTTGTCTATCCAACACATGTTTACTGATTACTTACTATGAGAACTGAATGATGGCAAAACCAGACCAAGCCTCTATTCACAAGCCTCGATCCGCATTTATTCCTAAATAGGTGTGGGTCAGGCATACGCGCTGAAGAGAGAACAACCTCCAGGCAACTCAGCGGAAGCGCCACGTGTTGCATTTTTGTGGGATTCTAGATTTCAACTGAAAAATATTAATAAGTTCAAGGGTGAAACTTCTGCCCTTCCCCTCTGAGGCCTTCCCTGTGTGCAACGTCAAGTTTCCAAGGGCCTCATTCATTATGACCTGACTCCCTATTGAAATGTCCTCAGTGGGTCTTCATCTAACGGGGAGGAAGGCCTTAAAGGGACTGTGCACAAGCTGGAGGGAGGGCAGTTCTAGAGAAGACATGAAAACACAGTCTCAGGATAGCCACTCCTTGCAGCCTGGCGTTTTGGGGGACAAGAGAAGCAGAGGAAGTAAGTTCTGTTGGCAAGAATGAGTCCCCCAGCAAATCTCGTGCTGAAGATGAATGTGAAAGTCCAAAGGGTATGGCGGTGAGCAGGAGGAAGTCCGGGGTCTTGTTCTGACTTAGGGAGGGGGCAGTGCAGGCTGAAGAAATAACGACATAATGAGCCAGGAACACAGACAGTTATGACAGCCACAGCTCAGAGGAGTCCCATGCACAGGCTTCTTTCTCCTCAGGCCTGACCTCAACAGCTGAGAAAGCCCACTGGGGAGCTTCCAGATGAGTTTACAACTCTCTCAGTGAGAAAAGAGAGAAGTATTTTATTCTGTGTTGCCATTCCCAAAGCCAAAATTCTTGAAAGAGAGGCCATGAGATTCCCCAGACGGACTCCATAAAAGCAAACCTTGGGGAAATGAAGTGCAGGCACTGAGAAATCACCCAGAACAAAGGGACACACTGGGCAGAATTGGGCCAGTGCCCTAGGCCAGAGTGTGTCCAGACACTAGCAGCCAGACCCTTCCTCTGACGGACTCTCTTACTCTTAAAGTCCATGTTGCCTCAGGCATGGCCACCCAGGGGCAGAGCCTTAGACACCGGGCCACTCTTCTCTTTTTTACACACCTTATTTGGTGCATTTGGTTTTGAGACAGTCTCCCACTGTAGCTCACACTGACCTGAAATTCTCACCAGTTTCCTTCCTTCAGCCTCTTGAGAGCTGGAATAATCAGCCTGGACCACCACACAAAGCTATTTACATGCCTGTCCCTCATCATCTCTTTCTTTCCTCTTAACATCGATCTATTAAAGACTGTGCTATCTAACCTGCAGTTTTCATATGGTCTTGCACACTCAATTTTAATGCTAATATCAACTGAAAACCATCCTGTTTCTCAGCCATGTTCTTCAGGATGATACAACTCATGGTCACTGTTTTTTTCTCATGACTGTGTGGGCCAAGAGATCCTTCAAAATAGTGATAACAAGGCAGGGAGGGAAGCAAGGTCAGAGGATCTTCTGTGGCACTGGTGGGGTGCATGTGTCTGTGTGTCTGTGTGTGAGTGAGTGAGATACTTTCTGCAGTGTGAAGTCCTCAGTAAAGTTTGCTTCAGTGGGAGCACATCTGTAATGAGTGTTGGCTCACACGACGCTCCAGGGCCCAGGATTGTGTACATTAGGCTGCACCAAACATGATTACATAATAAAGAGAGGCTAATGCAGCAGAAACCTACAGAATCTAAACCACTAACCAGACTCACCAAACATATGGAATATAAATTTGCTTAGAGTTTGGAGGAAGAAAAGCAAGTCTTAAATTTTTTTTTCCTTTCTCTAATCTCAGTAGGTGGTCCCACAAACACAATTATCAGCACTTTTGAAAGGTCTTATCAAATATGGACTTAATAAAGAGCCCATCTACTTAATGGCAACCTCTAGACACCCTTAATAAGCCCAGGGATATATACCACTAAGCCACGGCATCCACACAGTGAACACAGTAAGTGACTTATGTCCCACTAGGCGGTAGGGGCTTTTACCGTTTAACATTAAACATGCATGGGGTGGATTCTGATTTGCAGAGGGGACAAGGAGATCCAAACCAGGAATTTGATCAAAAAAAGATGCAACTGTTAAGGTGCTTTACAAATTCAATAGGCTACTGAAATTATATTCAAAACTGTATTACAAGATTAGTAGTGTGGGCAAGGTAGAGCCTAAAACAACCCGGGAGGAATATCAGAATTTAGGAATATCAGAAGTGGTCACAGGCCAGTGCTCTGTTCTCATTTCTTTCCTTGGTTCTCCCAAGGAAAATGTAAAAGAAAGCAGGCTTGTAAGGCTTCCTGCCAGCCCACAGTGGAGAAAGGTGGGGGCAGGAGGCGCAGGGAGGGGAAGGCACTAAATGCAAATTTGACAGGCAGACAATTTCTTTCTTGGGCTCACGAGTTTTAAAAATCTGCTTGCAAGACTGAGCTCCTGCTCTAAGAGTGTAGATGGTAAAAGATTTCCAACCCTGATTTTACAATGCTCTAGGGTACAGCCAATGATTACAATGTGTGCATTTAAAATTCTCAAAGCCAAATTAGTCTCAATTCCTGTTCACTGAAAGGATGACTATCACTCAAAAGCTCCCTCACCTTAGTGCACCATTCTGAAAGATGCCGTAACCGCTTCCTCGCACTTCCTCCTCTACCTGGGCTGGGAGATGTTCAGGTCCAAGCACTTCTCTCCCCTTCTAGGAGCAGCCTCCAGCTCACCAGGAATTCCAGAATTCTCTGAGCCCTATCTTCTCCCTGCCCTTTTCCCAGCCCTTCTCCAAGCCCCTCTCCAATCCTGTCTCTGAGCCCAGCAGTGATGTCTGCAGGGAATCCAGGGCTTATCAGGGGAATAAACCTATTACGGCTTCTATCAGCTCACTTCTCACGCCTGGCGAGCTGGGCTAAGTGTGCTGCATGCGGTAAGGCGTTTAATCCTCATGCAACCTCTCTGGAAAAGCATGAGATACTCATTTTCCATCCACAAAAAGGTTTAAGCTCAAGTAGAGCCAGAGTTAGCCAAGGTGAGCTGAGTCGGGAACCCAGCTCCAAGCCTGGTTCTGGAAGATCTGAGTGGTTACTTTCTTCTGCCCGAAACTGGAGGTCTGGCTTCCTGTTTCTGAATAATGGAAGGATTCCAGAGGGCTGCATCTGTTCCTTCGGATGAGGACCAGTCAGGGGTTACATCCCAATTCTCCTGCTGGACCTCGAAACGTCAGCAGTGGTCCCTGGTCTGCTGGGCTTGGGCCTACACCAGGAATGTGCTACTGACGGATGGGCCAGGGCTTCATACACTTCAGTTCACAGGCAACTACTCTAAGACCGATCGTTTAAACACAGGCTGTCCATCAAGGAGAGTCCTTGATCTGGGAGATGTAGAGAAGATGGAGACACATAAGATTCTATCCTTAAATCAGCTACATGCTCTTAAGCAATCCTTGCTGAAGACCAAGGGGTACTCCAACTCATTTAAAAGCCTCATTGAAGACAGCTTTTTTTTTTTTTTTTTTTTTTTTCTGTTCATTTGGATCCCAGTGAAAGGCAATTATGCCATGTTACTCTCAGGAAGAGAGAGTGGGTTATGAAGCAAGAATGGCCCCACATGCTTGGTCCCTTTGCATGTTCCTGTTTCCTTCCCCATTTCTCAATCAAATGGTGATATCCCCAGAAATCCTTAACAAGAAACCAAACAACTGTTTGGTCTTGAGTGTTTGGCCTCCAAAACTATGAGCTGTATAAGGTACCCAGATCCAGGTATTTGTTATAACTATAGAAAAAAAGATGAAGATACCCATCAATCCACATCCTATACTATCAATTACTATGTGGAAATACAATATTTGCCACAATTTTCCCTCTAGTCTGTTCTTAACCACCACCACCACCACCACCACCACCACCACCACCACACCAGTACCTAATACAACCAACCATATCTGGAGTCCTGGGGTGAAGAGGAATATTCAAAGAGCCAAGAGATTTCACGTATTTGTCATGTGCTTCTTAATCAGAGTCATCCATGAGATGTCACATGTGGGCCCACGTCCAGCCACTTATCCTCAAAGCCTTCACAAACACTGGGTAGACCAGGTGCCTGGGGCCTCCACATAGGCAGAGTGGCCAATCAAAAGGGCTGGAACTTCGGCCATCACACATACAAGACTTACCCCAGGAGAGTGGCAGTGGTAGGGAGCAGGATGTGGCCAAGAAGAAAAGAAAAAGAAAAAAAAAAAACCCAAAAACCTCATAGATGTGTGTGACAGGGTCTCATACAGCAAATCCATGTCTGCACCCACAGGCCTTAATCCTACCAGAACACAGGGAGTTAAAGACGAAACCACTTTTGAAACTGAAACCAATTATCCATGGCAATTTATTAAATAAGGAAGGATTCTAGGCCTTATTAAAATGAATGTTTAGTGCATTTTCTTATCCTCAGACGTCCGCTTCTTCACCTGTCAGCACCCGCTGGCAGCAGCTGGAGGAATTGCACCAATTTTGCTGTATGTGCAAATCAATTTGATTTCTCCCCCAAAGACAAAAATCGGTAAAGTGATTAAACTATAATGAAGGCATGTCATTGGCAGCACAGACTCGAAGGGGCTGAAGAGGAGTGGCCCTGAGGTGACCAGTGACTTCCTTCTGCCGGGGCTCAGTGGTTTTCCGCATCACCTTCCCTGACTATCCCCTCAATACGGGGTATGGGGTAGGGCTCGCTAGTCCCCCAGCTCCTTCAGGTCTCTGGCTATTTGGCTTCCTTCCGCTCACCTGCACTCGCTCCTTAACTCTTCATCTGTCCATCCATCTACCTGTCCATCCATCCATCCACCCACCCACCCACCCATCCATCCGTTTATCTACCCAGCCACTCAGTCGTCTATCCATCCACCTACTGATTGACCCATCCATTTAACCACCATCCATTCATTCATCCATCCATCCACCATCCATTCAATAGATATTTGAGAAGGACTCAATGTACAGACATTTAGAGAGTGACAACATATATTTATATCTGGTTTTACAGTCAACAATGCTTTTGTATACATTATTTAATGAAATTATCACAGTGATTATATGAGGTGGCTGTTAGCATCACGGGTTTATAGACAAGGACACAGATTCTATCACTAAAACAACAAAGCCAGCAGGTGTCAGGGTCTGGACAGAAATTCAGGTTTTGATTCTGTTAAAAATTCATAATAATACTCTTCGAGAAACTGGTCTGTATAATTTCTCTATTTGTCTTGTTGTTACTAACTAAATGCCATGATCCAATCAACACATCTAGGCTCTGAGGGATATAAACGCCGAGTTTCTGCCCTCACAGAACCTGTGTTGTAGTTAGGGAAACAGACATTAAAACATATGTTCACACAATAAATATTTGTTTTCAACACATGAGGGAACACTAGTCTGGATGTGAAAATTAGGGATGTTTCCAAGAGGAAGTAATCATTAAGATGTATTCTGAAGGATGAGTCAGAGTTTGGGGAAGAGAGGATGAAAGGAAGCCATCGTTAGGGAGGGAGAAGCATGTGCAAAGGCCCCATGGCAGGAAGACCCAATGTGCTGAAAACTGCAGGCCAGGTGTACTGGCCTATGGAAGGGAGCCTGGCACAGGCTGTGGTTCAGACCACACAGACCTTGAAGCCATGATAAATGGTTTCTGGTTTTAAGAGCAACGGAAAGCTATAATCAAGAGAATGACATGATCACTTTGATTTGGATTCTGACTTTGGTGTGCAGAATGGGCTGTAGAGGAGCAGGAGAGGAAGCAGGGAAAACAGCTGGAAGGCGTTGACAGTTGTCCAGGTGAGACGTGATGGCAGCTTGGACCTGGGTGGTGGTGGTGGTGGTGGAAATGGAGAAGAGCCCCACAGGTGCCCCCTGCTCTGCTCAAGCCCACTTCCTCTCCAGACCCTGTCACCAGAGTGTGCTCACGAATTCGGAGTACATGGAAGCTTGTCCACAATTCAGGGCTCTCTGCTGGAGTCTCCTCTTCCATGAAGCCTTCCGCAGACAAAGCCAGTCCGGCACGGTCTTTCGGAAGCTGTGCGTGTCTTCTGCACTGCGCATGCTCACACCTGACGCTGCTCTAGGGCTTGGCGGCTCTCTGCTCCACTCCAGGGGACGCTTGCATTTCTCTTGCTGTCTTGCTTTCTCCCTTTGGAAAGTAAATGCTTTGTTG
Organism: Peromyscus attwateri; assembly: GCA_902168425.1. NCBI lineage: Eukaryota > Metazoa > Chordata > Mammalia > Rodentia > Cricetidae > Peromyscus > Peromyscus attwateri. The sequence continues at coordinate 34,535 of CABHPP010129836.1, read as the reverse complement.
GCATTTGCTGAATGGTATCAACAGGGCGCCTCTGGAAATTACATTTGTCAATGATTGCTCATGCCAATTGCCTTCCCCCACCACATTAAACACTGGTCGCTTACATCTGTCTTCATGATCGGGTTCTAGCAAAACGCATGTCCTAGTTCCCGTTATTTCCTCTAAGCTCGTTTCCATATTTTTTCCTAGCAGAAAGTCATTTCAGGGGGAAAGGAGTAGGGTGGAGAGGGGGCAGGAGTGTAATTAAACAGGGCGGTCTGACTGGAATTCCTATACCTTTTAATGGGGTATTTGATTAATCCTTTCCACAGGCCCCATTATTCATGCTGTGATGAAATCTCATTTTATAGCTCTTAATACATGGACCCAATTTATCCACATCACATTGTATTCTAATACTTGTCACCCAAGTTATTAGCTATCTCCTTCCCAGTGTAAAACCATCAGTGAGTTTGATTAGCTTATTCCCTAGGGATGATGGGGAGATAGGAGAGACACAGAAAAGTGTGGCCACCAATGGCTCCATGTCCTCAGAGCACTGCTACCCAGGGTGGCTCCCTCCCAACGTGGGAAAAGCTCTCAGTAGGACCCGGGGACCTTGGTTGCAAGGGGTTCACTGCAGGTCACTCTGCGGCTGAGTCAGCCTCCTAAATGGGACCGTGTTGGTGTCTTCCTGATATCCTCCTCCCCAAGACAGAGTGCCCTCTTATTCCAGGACACCTTCTGTGTTAGAGTTCCTGCCCAGCTAGCACTGGAGGGGTGGGCCTGATGCTCTTTCCAGCAGAGCTGGCTCCCTCATCAGCCTTCCCCCTCTTCCTCCTCTCAGGAACAAACCAGGCACTCACAAGCAGCTTCAGCTCCCTCTGAGTAAATCACCTTCTACATATGATAGAGGGAGAAAGGAGCCTGCAGGGGCCCTACAGTTTCTAGCTCCCTTCTTCTCATTACGTTGAAGCCACATGTCCCAAGGACCACAGTCCATTCACCTTTATGCCAAAAAGCCCTACTTACTGTTCCGAGATTCTGAGCCTGGCAAGATATGGATGAAGAGGCCTCTTGCTTGGGAGATGCTCTTTCCCTTGTGACAGAGAGCCTCATTGCCCCCACCATGTGTGCATGATGTAGTTACAGAATCATTTCTTTTCTTTTTTTCTTTTTTAAGATTTATTTATTTATGTATACAGTGTTCTATCTGCATGCATGCCTGCATGCCAGAAGAGGGCACCAAATCACATTATAGATGGTTGTGAGCCACCATGTGGTTGCTGGGAATTGAACTCAGGACCTCTGGAAGAACAGGCAGTGCTCTTAATCTCTGAGCCATCTCTCCAGCCCACAGAATCATTTCTAACAAACACACAAAAGCAAAGTGGCAGTGTGTCAATCCTGAGGCTTTCTCTCTCTGCTCTAAGGAAGGTCAACCACTGAGTTATGTGGAGAGGCTTGAGGTTCTGAGAGCAAGGAATTGAGGCTTCCAGCTCATAGCCAGGGAAGTGAACCATCAAGGGAACAGGTCCTCAACTTTGGTTCTGTCTTCAGCTGATAGCTTGATTGTGACCCCATGAAAGACCTGGAGCCAGAACCACCTAACTCTCTGACCTAAAGAAGTGTTCAAGACCATATATTTTCATCATTCCACACTGCTAAATGTTGAGAATGTTTGTTATACAGCAATAAGTTACTCATACACACTGTCTACTGCAGAGGAAGGTCCCCAATGACATCATCTCCTCTATGTTCAGGGAGCCTGATCTTTGTAGAATTCCTGATTGACTTGTTCCTGGCCTCTCCAATGTGTCCATATATCCCCACAGTCTCCCTAGAAAAAAAGATAAGGGAAGAGCTCCCTGAGGCCTGGGCTGGGACCCCCACCTCCTTGCTTGCCATCCTGAGTGACATTTGACATTAGGAGAATGACTGTCTGTAGAGGGTAGCCTTCTTTGAGCCACGAAACTCCCTCTTGTTTTGGAATCCTGGGGCCGAATGACATCAGTCAGGCCCACAGCCAGATGAAGAGCCGTGTAAACAACACGTTCCCTTTCATTATTACTCGCTCTTCTCCTGTATCCTTTCTGCTCATGTGCAGTGTCCAAGAAAGGTCACGTCTTGTTTTGACTTTGCAGTTAAACGCATCTGACACAGGGTAGAGGTTCCAAAATTGGGTGGGGATTTAACTGGGCTTACACGTTGCAAGGCGTACCACTGTACTCCAGTGCAGACTGCCATGAGGGAGGTGGTAGCCTGGGTCTCCATCTCTTATAGTGTAACACGGGGAGAATGCAGTCTGTGCTTGTCATCCCCTACCTACCCTATAAGTGTGTGTTTCCTGTATCCTAGGCCAGCCTCAAACATAAAACATAGTGGAAGATGACCTTGAACTTCTGATCCTCCTGCCTCCACATCTTAAGTACTAAGATGATAGGCATGTGCCACCACACACAGTTAATGCAGTGCTCAGACTGAACCCAGAGCCTTGTCCACGCTAGACAAGCACTCTGTAAACTGAGCCACATCTCCAATCCACTAGATGTATTTTCTGATTAAAAGAAACAAAACAAAACAAAACAAAAACAAGCAACAACACTAAAAAACCAAGGTGATTTTCCATTTGATGAAATCCCCAGAATTTCTTTTTACAGAATCTACCTCTGTTCTGAGAGGCAAATTCAGATGTCAATAGGCATTGACTTGGAGGACCTGGGAAGGGGCAGACGGCACATGAGTAGTGAAACACCTTGCTGCAGCGTCCTACAGTGTGGTCCTCAAGCCAGAGGCACCAGTGTTTCGGGGACCTGCTAAGCACACATTCACAGCCCGGCCCATGGAAAGGCAATCGGGGTGGGGACCGGGGACTGACTTCCACTAGCTCGACTCTGATGGATGTCTGGGGATGAGCAGAAGAGCTGAAAGGATCAGACATTAAATTATTCCCTCACCATTCATGCGCTCCAAAGACAGTGACAGAGTGCCTTCTATGCCAGCCACTGAGCTCCAGGGCAATGATGAGATGGTAAGGAAGGCCTTCCTCAGGCCTTTACTGGACAGAGCCTATCAAGGTTGGGGGAGGCCTGGGAGTCATGGGCAATTCTTTCAATGGACAGGAGGCACACCGAGAGTGTCTCCTAGGATCACCCTGTCAACACAAACAGCCTTTCTAAAGTCAGTGACTGCAGCTTAGACAGCTGGTTCAGCTTGTTAGACTTCAAAACAAAACAAAACGAAGAAGATCACATGACTGCAGCGTCATGATGACTCTAGCACCCGTGAAATACATGACCGCTTTAAGAAACCACTGTGGCATATGTTCTTCTTTTAACAAACCAGTTGTCGTTCCCCTACTATCTAGGAAGTGGGGGGTTGCCCCTCTTTTTCCTCAAGTCTAAATAAAATCCGATAGCCAAGGCGACTGGTGTGCTTCCTATGGCTCATTTACGCACTCTCCCTCCCCCGTTCCAAAGCAGACAGAACAAACACAGAATCAGTAGATGAATAACAGAGGCACCTGAGACAGGCCAGCAAATTCAGGTACAGAGAGATCACATCTGTGCAAACGGCCCGCAGTGCACAGCCCTTTGGTGTGAGCACAAGGCCCGGTGTACCACACAATCCTCTTTTACTTACATGGGTGTCACATACTGGTCACCCAAAGACCAGTAACCAGCTCAGAAGGCCTTGGCATCCCCCTGAGAATAACCCGGTGCTTTTGCATAGCCATGGGAGGCTGAGCAGAAAACCTTCTGGTGTCTTTCAAGCTGCTCTAGAGGTTGCAACTGGAGGGAATTTAAGCACATCCGCTTAAACCACTAGCTTTCCACAATCAAGGCTTTTTAAAACAGAAAGTCCAACCCCTCTCTATTTTTAATTCAGGAATGCTTGTTGGCTTTTGCTGAGACATTGATTTGATTAGTAGCATTCTGTGGAACTACAGACACGAGATGTTGAGCTCACAAGCAGATGATTCACTTCAGGGTTCTGAAATGAGAAACATACCTATCAATGGCGCACTGGAGGCTGGGAGATTCTGAGAAAGCATTTCCTGCCTGAACATAAACAGGACAAGCAATGAAGAAATTTGCTTATGGCCACAGTCATGAAACCAGGGACCACCCCACAGGTGCTCTTCACACAGAAGGCTGCTGGGAATAGATGCTCCTGTGTTTGGACACCCATATGCTACCTCATTTATCTACCTGTGACAGGGACCGTGCTGGAAGAGAATCAAAAGATGACAAATTGCTTCTGGTTTTAAAGGAGCTGTTCAGGCTGGGTGCATGCTGAGGAGGCCTGGATTTTGTGCTAGGAGCCAACATGTCTTCCCATTATATGATCACATTTTGGCAAACACCCTCCAGCAAATGACGGTTGTCTCCTTTCACCAATGGACTGCAAGATACTTGCTCTGTGAGCCTAAAATGCCAACTTCCTAACCATATGTGCAGCAGAGGGCAGACACACCCTACACTGCAGAGCGAGGACCAGGGAATAAAGCAAGAGTTCTAGATGACAGGGAGTTTTCTCTACTGGAGAAGGAGACAAAGGGGGACTTGCTTGCAGGATTTCAGGGCTCAGAGAAATGTAGTGTCAGTCAACGACTCTGAGAAAAACTGACCTGTCTGAGATAAGTAGTAATAAGAAATAATTCCAGGATGCTGGCCCTTGGAATCTGCTTTTGGGGACACAAGCACCCCTTATCTTCTAATATCTCTGAAGGCAAGAAGGAGATGCATTGGGGTTTCAGTATGGTTCATCGGAGCAAAACAGCTCCGATACCTCTCCTCTCTAGGCAGCTGGTGGGTCATTAGAGCCTGCTCATCATTCTGGGTACAGCCCTTGTTCCTTCTCCAATCTGGAAATAACATGGTTCTTTTACTTATATACAGCCACAAAAATCTAAAGTCTGCAGGGGCTGGGTTGAACACCTTGCATATCTTAAGCCTCTAGAGATGAGCTTCTATTGGCCACACTACCCAAGTATCAACCCCACCATGTGTGAGAACCCACCAGACCAGACCAAGACCTCACCATGTTCATACGCCCCAGTGCCAGGCATTCATCTATGCTATAGTCCTATCTGCTCACTCTGTCTTCCTGAACATCTCTACGAATCAGGTGCTATATTAGTCCCATTGTGTAGATAAGAAAACTGAGGTACCGAGAGGCTGACAGATTGGCAGAAGTCACTTAGGAGAATCAGAGGCCAAATCAAGCCTAGGCATTATAGCTAGAGAGTCAAATTCTTTCCTAATTCTGTGCCCATCTCTCTAACCTAATGCCCTTCACACACTGTGGCTGACCTAAATCTCCCCCACCTCTCCTCCCAACTCTCTAGAACGCAGGGGTGCCAGGCTTCGACACAGAGCCTGCAGTGTGAAGACAGACACTCATCCCAGCCTCCTATTCCCATATCCAAACCAGACTGCAGAATGCCATTTTGTTTCGATTGTGCATTCCACCATGCAGCCAGAGACAGCCTCATAAATGGTCTCTGTTCGACTTTCCCAGCCCGGCACCAGCCCCTCCCTTCCCACTGCCAGTCTCTGGCCATGCTCCTGCAGCCAGCAACCGATGCTTCCCATCTAACCTCATTATATATTTCATCTAAAGATGCCTATTCTCCACGTGGCAGTGAAGCATATTTTTAGCACAAGCTACATGCCAAGGCAACTTCAGATTTATCATTTCTAATAATAACCTTGGAGCTGAATCACAGGACCCATTCCACAAATGGGCAAACAGAGGCGGGAGGCCACAGCAAGCTCATGGAGTCTCAAACTGCCATGTCTGTCTGTCATATACAATTCTCTCCCTGGATGGTTTCCTCTTAACTTCCTGTTTAACAAACTCATCTGAGGCCTGGGAATGGGAGCATTGTCAAGATCAAGATGTATCTGCGTTTGTGCTGGGGCTTCAGAATACTAACTAGCAGCTCTACGCTTTGCTGGCAGGGGTGCTGATGCCTAGCTTTCTGCAAACCCCTTCTCATTAGTAGGTTTACATGCACAGAGCACTCACTTGGCAGCGTTTCGGTCTGCATCTTTTGCTCATCACCCAGTTGCAGCTAATCAGCATGGTGAATGAATTGAATTCATTCTCATGCAGAACATATCCAGCTGCCTGAAGTGCCTGCTGAAATGACCGTAACTTTGGTTCTGATGGAATCTTCAGGCTAGGAAATGAAGGGATAGATCAGAACCCCTAAGGCAGACCAGAGCTTTCTTCAGCCTTACATCACTGGAGTGCGTTTCTAATAGTTACTACGGAGCTCAGATTTCCTGGGAGGGGGTGATGCATAAGCTAGAGAATGTGTTCCTTTGTTGCATTAGAAAGTCCTGCATTAGAAACTGAGAATCTTAAAACTTTCCTAAAGGTGCTTTGCCTCCTAGAGTAAGCACATTGCTTTTGCTATTGCTGTGCATTTTGCTGGTAGAAAACACAAAGAGATGGTAATAGTGAGAGGGAGTCAGGGGATATGAGTTCCAGTCCCAATTCTGCCTCTGTTAATGCTGTGACTCTAGCCTCTGATTTTTCTCCTAGAGCTTCAAAACCTGCAAGTTACCACTCCCTGGTAACTTCACCAAGACCTTCTGTAAGTCCAAACTCACAAACTGTGGGAGAGTGCTTGTGTGCATGCCGCAAGATGCTGTGGCAACTTAAGGGCCTCCTAAAGGTAGATGCTCAGTTGCCAAAGGCAGCATGATGCACACAGGCGGCTGTTTTCCAGAGGCACTGCTGGAGGAGGCATCAGGGGTGTGACCATAGAGGGCAGAGTCTGTGCGACAGCATCCAGAGCAGGCAGCAGCACTGCTCACATGTGTTCTGGGGTCTTCATCTAGTCACCAGCACGGTGCCTGGCTTATCACGGGTGCTCCTAAACACGAGACATCAAAGACGCAGCCTAAGGATATCCTTCAGTTTCTTTGGGGACGAAAGATTAGGAAAGGAATTGGGGCTGAGACGGGGATTCCTGGAAGCCTGAGTGTAGGGTGACCAATTGGGCAGACCTAGGGGACCTGGGCAAAGAGGGTCATTCCACCCGGATGTCCTACCTGAATATGCGTGATGCATCCCCTCAGCAGCAGCAGAGCATGAAGTACAAGAACTGAGAGGAGTTTGGTGGGGGTCACACACAGCTCGGGGTTCTCGAATGGATCTCCTGTATCTCACCCTTCTCCTCACACTCACTTTCCTTTCCATAACTGACATCATCTCACCTTCAGGAATTCAACAGAATCACACTTCTTTTATTTTTCCTGCATCAGATTATCACCCCTGAGATACTTCCCTGATCCCTGCAGGTGGCTTCCTGCCCATGAGCTACACCATCTCTTTAACAGTTCCTGGCTTTCAGTGTACAGCGGCAGCCTTTTGCAGGCTTTGCACTTGGGACAGGCACATACACTTTGTGAAGTGTTCACCAGAAACATACGTGTACCACAGCACTGCCACCTGGATCCAGATCCCAACCTGGTGCACGTGGCAGCAAAGTGGCAGTTGGGGCCAGCAGGCCATGTAATCAATCGGGGAATCTCCCCTTTAAACTTGTGCAGCATAAGTCTGCCTGGGCCAGCTCAATATTCATAAGTGGGAAGTGGAGATGGCATTTCTGTTTCGCCAAGAGCAATTGCTATTTATCATGGCGAATGACTGAAACAGTTGTACATACAGCGCTCTCCTCGCCGCTGTAAATTACAGTATACAGAAGATTAAACGTAAGCCTAATGCCACCCTTGAGCTTCAACAGCTGAGTCCTATAAATGGATACCCGTTAAGAGAAGAGTCTTTTGCCTGGTTACTATTTAAAAGTGTGTCTCTATTAAAAGCTTGTATTAAACATAAATTACCAGGCAGCCCGCCCCAGCCCTGAGCAGGTACTTCCTCGGGGCACTGAACAATAGCATCCCATCTACAGGACACAGATTTGACCTCAGCAGGGCCAGAGTGCAATGGATAGAGAGGACTTGGCACTGGACGAGCTCTTACTCACTTCCTGCCAGTGGGACCTGGGTGGAAGGGGGACAGAGGGGACTCTGCCAGGCATAGAGACCTTCAGAAATAAAATTACCCCAAACCCCAAGCCACTGCAGAAAGTTTTTTTTTTTCTGGTATCTGATGACCTGAGAAGCCACAGAGAACTCTGGCCTAGAGCTAAACCCCCAAGTTTCCTAACTATAGCTAATTCTCCCAGTCCTTGCTCCTATAAGTGAGGTCTGGAGGAAGAGCACCAGTATCACCCAAGGGAGTGTTATTCAGTCAGGATCTACCCCAACAGGATTCTGCATATGTCTCTATGTGCATTCAGGCTTGAGAAACTAGTATAGGTAACAGGTGCCAGGGTGGAAAAGCCCTTCTGATATCCCCACTGGAAATCATGACAATAACAAATCGTATTATGAAAACAGGCCCCTTGGCAGTGGACCACAGGATTCTGAGTTCCACTTGAGAGATGGGTTTTTATGGGCCAGGAATGAATAAATATATCCCTCTAAACTTGAGAAATGTTCTAAATAAGTCAAGGTGTAAAACATAGTGAATTAGCAAAAAGCTCAGGCCTTCCACATTAATCACTGTGTCTCCAATCCCACCACAAGTAAGTACTGTCACAGTGAGCCCAGTGTTGTGGGTTGTAATTAGCAGTTCATTCTAAGTGGTAAAGTATGCAAAGACTTCTGTGTTGTTTGAGAAGACACATTCTATGTAACTTTAGTTTTTACTAGAAAAAAAAGCTATAGTTCAATATGCATGATAAAATGTAATGATCACTAAATAGAAATTTTAAATAAAATCTAAAACATCACGAAATGACAGATGAAAAGCAAGATAAACAAATATAAATTAAAAGAAATAAAAAAGTAGAAGTATATTAAGCAATCACAATAAATGTAAATGGATAAAGCTCACCTACTAGACATTAACAGATGGGTCTCTTTTAAAAGCTAGATATATATTGCCTATAGGAGAGACAACTAAAATAAAATAACATCAAAAAATAAAAAGAAAAGAATGGGTAGAGATAAATGAGGCAGGTACTTATTAACCAAAAGATGGCTGGAGAGCGAGCAGTGTTGGTCAGATAAAACAGAACAAAAGGGGAATCAAGAGGTACAAAGATACCAACCACTAGAGATTTGACCAGGCTTTATGCACTTAACCAGACACCTCAAAATTGTAAAGCAAAGCCACCAGCGTTACAGGGAAAAAGTGGCATTTTACAACCACCATAGGAGATTAACAGCTTCCTCCCCAGAAAGTGTAGTATGAGTAGGCAAAAATATGGTGAGGACATACAAGATGAGGAAAAAATAATAAATATACTGAACCCTGCGCCCAAGTGAGAGCTGTGCAAATTTTCTAGTCACACCAGAGACATTTATAGAAACTGGCCCTGGTCTTGCTAGCCTCTAAGGAAGTATACAGTACATTAAAAATAGGATAACATAGTCAATATTCTTGGGCCATCACAAATTAAACTAGACATAAAAAATAAGACAATAATAAGGTCACTCCCATTACATTTTATGATTTAAAACTAAAACCACACACCTAAGCTACCAGTTGGCAGCACTGTGGTTTTGTTCTGTGTGGTCTAGTTGCTATGGGGCCAGGTTAGTTTATACGGCACTTATCAGTTCACAAGAAACAGGAAACTCTCAGATCATTATAACTTCACTATTTTGACTCTGAACTAAATTCTGGCCCAAGAGGAGAGTAAAGTACCTGACTCCTAGGAAGAAAGAAGGGATATGCATAAGTTAATCACAACCTTGTCCTACAGCACAAGCTGTGTTTGGCACGTTCTCCAGACTGTGTCCTATTTATTCAGTATGTCTTAACCAATGCTGGCTGGACAGACTGTCCAGTCTGGCACCTGGGGAAAGAGGTTGTTCAATTAATTGGGTATCTTACAATACCATCTTAGAATCAAGAAAATACTATAGTTAACAATTTGTACAGTCTGCTCTTTCACAGAGGTAAGAACTTCTGAAAAATAAGTGAGGACTACTGCTGTGGTGGTTTGAGTAGGAATGGCCACCATAGACTCATAGATTTAAATGCTTGGTCATCAGGGAATGGCACTACTTGACAAGGATTAGGAGGTGTGGGCTTGTAGGAGGAAGTGTGTCACTGTGGGTGGGCTTTGAGGTTTCAAAAACCCAAGCCAGTCCCAGTGCTCTCTTTCTCTTTCTGATGCCTATGGATCTGGATGTAGACTTCCTTCTCCAGCACCATGTCTACCCGCGTTCCACCATGCTCACTGCCATGACGATAATGGACTAAACCTCTGAACTGCAAGCCAGCCCCAACTAAGTGCTTTCCTTTGTAAGAGTTGCTGTGGTTGTGATGTCTCTTCCCAGCAACAGAACATTGACTAAGACAGCTGTGCAGCTATACACAGGAAAAATACAGGATCCTATGCCTCAGAGAAGAGAGTACTTGCCCATGAAATTATGGCAAGCAACCCAAACCAGATGGATGGCTTCTGCCTAAGAAGATAATGTCCACCCAATACAATTCCAGTGCCAGCCACAGTGAGTGAAATATTAAAAAGACCACAGCTGAAGGTAGAGGTCCATGGAGCTTAGTGGTTACATGCTTACCTAGTAAGCACAAAGTCCAGGGTTCACAGCATCACACACACACACACACACACACATGCACACATGTATGCATACGCACGTATGTGCAAAGAGAGAGAGAGAGAGGGAAAAAAACCAAGCTTTAAAAAAGGATGAATGCAGAATTATATTGTATCAAGGACAGGCCTGCAAGTTCTGTGAACAAGTGGAGGTGCATGATAAGCAGACAAGGGTGAGGAGTGGGTAAAGAAGACAGGAAGGACCACTCAAAGCCCTCCAGGATGTGCACCGGGTAATGAAGATCTTGTTTCTCATACACTACACAAACAGAGCGGGGTGCCTCTCAGGGAGCATCCCCCTCTGTTCCTGGCTTCCCCACCGGTCTTCAGTCCTCTCTCTGCCCTTCCATCACCACCATCACCCCCTTCACAGAACAAAGGTTGGTCGTAGAACTAGAGGTTCCCTATTGACAAACTCTAGGGTCCCACATGGTGAACTCGCAAGTTCTGAGAATATGGCAGGGCTAGGCTGACGTGGTAGAATCTTCACAGAGCTCCTGTCCAGCCTCTGTCCACTTGCACTGAGAAGCTCCTATAATATGGACTTGGAAATAGTGCTGCCCCTAGGACAACACTAGATACCACCAGAGCTGACAGTGAAGTAGGCCAGTGAGTTAGGGCTGAGCCAATGCAAGCTTCGTGCTAACTGGGATGCACACCGCCCTCTGGTTAGGAAGTTTCCCTTCTGTAAGAGAGGGCTCACTTCAGAAGGCTGTAAATTAAGTAGAGGCTGCCACTTACAGAGAAGAGCCGGAAGAAATAACGCAGGGGAGGAAAGCTGAGTATCGATGATGCCAATAAACAAGTAAACAAGGGTCGTTAACCCTATCTTCAACAACAATCTGTAGTTCCAGTGCTGTAGGACAAAGACTGTGGCTGCTTTCTCTGGAACAAAATTATGATTAATTCCGTGGGAAGTGGGATTCAACAGTGAAATTGCTGACTTACTCTTTCACAGTTATTCTCCCCATTTGCATTTCCCCCTGGACCTCTTTATTTCCCAAGTGTCTCCTATGCAGCATTCCCCAATATGCACTCATTTTTCAGAAGTGTCTGCCTGGGAAAGAGCATCAGGAAGGTCCCACACAACCACAAACTCAGGTGCTACCTTGACTCTAGGAGATCCTTCTCTGTAAAACACCCCATCAGCCTTTCGGGGTGTGTTTGTGGTAGTGGTGGTGGGGGAGTTTCAGAGGCAAACTTGCCATGAAATCATATTTGATTTCAGACAAGGCCTGGAAGGCTCTGCTGCACCCTGGAAGCCAGCCTGCCCATGTGTCTAGTATGTAGTGCTTCTGGAGGAAGCAGTCAGTGACCCTGACAGAAGAAGACAGAGACTGTGGAGTGGTGCAGATCAGCCGTGAGCGAGGTTGTGACATCATGTGTGTGGTGTGGTCACATCACAGGTGTGAGGTGATGGCCGTGTATAATCATCACCACTATTATAACTCCTGCTTACAAAGCCCAGTGCACATGGCTGGTAGGATGGAGAGCTCTCCCTGCAGCCAGATCCCTGTCCAGGATGAAAAACAGCTTTTGCTTCACTGCGCAGTCAGCAGAGGAAGATGGGGACTTGCATTTGGGAGCACATTATTAGGACAAAGATGTGTTATTGTTATTGCTGGGTAGTGTGTATGGATGCGTTTAGTAAGAATGACTGATTCCAGCATGGAATGGATACGCTTTTCTTTGGCACTTTAACATCCTAACAGCTGCTTTGTGGCTCTGGGGTGCAAGTCTGGCACCATTTTCTGAGGACATGAGTCCAGCAAACTCTTGCTTTACTGTTTACTGCCTTGGTCTTCCAGGGAAGGGAGGCTGAGAAGTGCCGCTGTGCTCGTCGCTGGGGATGGGGACAATTCCAAAACAACCTTTTGAAGCAGAAGCAGCACTGGCACCATTTATTTGGATTTAAATAAAGCAATGACTGTTACCCTAATTCAGCGCGGAGGAATGGAGTGTATGGGAGCAGCCGGCACAGTGCGGATGTGCCAGGGATGAGTCAGAAGCCAGGGGTCACGTTACAGCACAGAGCCCTCCAGAAATCAGCTGTGGTCACAGATCAAAGCCGTGGCTCCCACCACTTGCTGAGAACGGATGTCTGTCCCACATCAGCCTTTCCAACTGTGTCTGAACAGAGACAGGCATTCTCTTTCAAGTACCAGATCTTCTAATGGAAAACCCTCGCTTGCATGGGCAAGCTGCTTTTCTTTCTTTCTCCTGAGATTCATTTGAAAAACAAATCTATTGAGTACTGACTTTTTAGATGCAGTATTCATTGTGTTAACTTGGGGGATTTAATTTTTTTTTATTACATGATTTATTGATGTGTGTGTATGTGTGTGTGTGTACCATGGAGCATGCCTGAAGTTCAGAGAACAACTTCTGGAATCCTTCTTCTACTATGTGAGTTCCTGGAACTGAAACTCAGTCGCTGGGCTTGGAGGCATACAATTTTACCCCGTGAGTCATAGTGTAGCCTCCCGGGATCTAACAGGGAGAATGACAGACAGAGTTCGTGGTGCCTGGAAACTCCTAGTCTCAGGTATGGGTATGTGTGCGCGCGTGCGCGCGCGTGTGTGTGTGTGTGTGTGTGTGTGTGTGTGTGTGTGTGTGTGTGCCATGAGCACTTTCATTTGTGATTGGAGAAATCCTTTTGTCTGTCTACCTGCTTATGACAAACATCTGTAAGCATTTTCCAAAAGCCAACAAATGTGCTCCACACAACAAATGTGCACCCGAACTGGTCCTCACCAACTCCCTGTCCAGTACAGGAGGCCGGGGCAGAAGTGCCCGGTGGCAGTCACTGGCTCAGCACGAGCACAGATCATACACTTAGGGTGCTCCAGTCTACAAAGAGGTCTGTGGTAACAGAAACATGAAGCCGCCTGCACTTGGGGGAAAGCATGTCAAGACAAATAAAATGATTATTACAACTTCAGCTGGCCAATCCAGCACCCTCCTCTTTTTTCTCCTGTTACCCAACTTCTTGGCATTGGACACAGTCTATGAAACATGTTCTTCTCTTGGCTTCCACATCTCCAACCTCTGTGGCTTTTCCTGCCAAATCACTGGCCATTGCCCTTTAATCGGACACTAAATAAATGTTCACTCCTGCCTTTCCTAATCCAGTCCTCCAATCTATGCCAAACCAACCCAGCTCAACACAAGGGAACCAAATTCTTCCGCAAGTCCTGTCATTATAGTTCAAAATGAATCTCAAGTTCACCCACCCTTTTCTCTCCACCTCCATCCAGGTATATACTAGGATCTCTTCTCATTAGCCACACATTAGTCCTATGCTTCCCAGGATGCACAGGATCTTGGTAAGAATGATTTCTGAAAAACATAATTCACATTTACATCTCTCCCTAGCTCAGATTCTCCAGGGTCTTCCAATCACAGTCAGAAAGGGGAAAAAAACAGCCTCTAGCTTCTGGCCTTCAAGACAGTTCTGGTGGTTCTGAAGCCCCCACCCCACTTCTGCTCTTGTGGTGTTCTCTTTTTCAGGGGGACCTTCTTGTGCCATCTCCTCATGTGGTTTGAGTATATTCATGTTATGCAGCATACTGGATCATAAACTCAACAAGACCAGGCCCTTCTCTGTCTCACTGTCCCTTCGGCTCTGGGACAATGCTTGGCACACAGTTGGTGTTACACAAAACATACACGAATGCTTCAAAACTAGGAAGTTCTAGATTCAAGAAATAGCCCATGATGAAATTATGAGTAGACGTCATTGATTTACTTTTTGTGTGTTTTTGCACACCTGTGCATGCATAAGTGCACACGAAGCCAGAGGCAACCTGGGGACTTGTTCCTCAGGCACCAGATACTTTTTATTTTATTTTATTTTATTTTATTTTATTTTATTTTATTTTATTTTATTTT